>JAWWEU010000091.1:4734462-4749563 GCA_035583155.1 Acropternis orthonyx
TGAGGCATTAGCCCGGCGTTGTTCCCGGCCGTAATAAAAGTGTGTTTTACAGACTAAATACGGATTCCTTTGAATCATTTTGACCAAATTTATTCTTAGCAGGACTGCAACATATGATATTTTGTTGCATGCCACATCTGAGAGACTTCAGAACCTGGATGTATGGTGGAGAAAGTAAAACATATATATTGAAACTTCCCAAAAGCAGCAGGCAGTGCCAAAAGCATATTTTAATCTCTTTTGTATCTCTTTTATCTCTTGTGTCTCTTGAGACCTGAAGGAAAACTGGCTTTTCAAAATCATCAAGACAGGTCACCATGTGGGCAGGAAACTGCAATGTGAATAAATAGGCTACAACAGCTTTCATTTGCTTCTCGTTACCCATGAGGTGTCTTCCAGCAAGCACAGAGGTCCTGCAGAAATTCTCCTTGTGACATATGGCTGTATGTCCAGCTCCTGTTCTGCTGCAGTCCAGCAGCTTGCAAACACTTCAATGTCTACAGAAACTTTGCTCTTTTCATAGTAGGAGCCATTTTTTACATCCTCATCTATTTTTCTTAGCTGGAAAAGATCCTGACTTTAGTGGGGCTTTTTCCTGTTTTGTTTTTGTTTTCAAATGTGTTGAGAGTTGATGAGATTGATTATAATTAAGTTACTCAGAGCTGCAAATCTCACCCAAGCACTGGATTAAACAAAACTTTGTAGAGATATAAGGGACTACTTACCTGAAGTTGGATTTTGATGTCTGACTCAGCAGAAGCAGTCACAAGAGATACTGAAGCCATTTACTGAAGGAACCACAGCACATCAAATGTTAAACAAAGAAGTTAAGCATAAATTACATATTCAAATGGGAGCTATTGATGAATATAGCCAAACTTCAGACAAGATACAGTGCTACAGCAGAATCAAATCTGAGGGAACAGGTGGGCTTGTGCTAATCTCAGAGCTCTGGTATGCTTGAATTTCATCTGTGCACTGCAGCAGGGCTGTTTGGTAACTACTGCCAATAATGTGATACCAATAGATATTGCAATCCCAAACAGGCCCAATGTGTCACCATTGTAAAGTGCAGGAAACTGTTGCTGGCTCCACTCCCAAGTTTGCTATGCTATGCTGTGTTTCATCTCTCGGTCAGAGAAGACAGCAACAAAACCTCTCTTTTTGGAATCCAGGGAGGTGAAATCCTCAACACTACACAAGAAATCTTGTTACTTTCAAGATGTTCCTGCAGCCAGTGAATATGCATAGAGAGGAGAACAAATGAAAAAAAGAAAAAGGCAGGCCTCACAAGTGTTGTATTTACAGTAAATAAGAAAGTCTCCACAATTTTGTTTTTGTGTCATGATAAGCAGAAAAAAGTGGCAAACTAAGGGTCTGGTTTGAGACGAGGGGAAAAAGCTCAAAAAGCATTGATGTTGCTTATTTCACAAAATAGTCAAAGCAAAATAGGTTTACACTGGTACCTGCAGGCTCTGCTCAGAGTCAGTTAAAATAATAGATGTTATTTTCAATGCAAAATTTATTTTTTAAAAAAGACACTGACTTTCCCTCTTGTTTGACCTTGTTTCTTACAAAAGCTGTCTCTAACGCCCCTTTGCTGCATCTCTTTATGTTCCTATTAGACTTTGAGGGAGACAGTGTAACTTTAAGATAAAAGTGGCTTTCTGATTTTTCCACCATGTTTGCATCCCAAAGGTGACACACCTTCTCAGAAGGAAAAAAATTATGCCAAGAAATACAAAGACTGCTACTAATTTTAGATTAAATCAGACAAAACCAGACAGTACAATCACTTTTCAAAGCTGTAATTAATTCAGTGAGTCCTTCTCTTTGAAAAGGCTCTCTGTGGGCTCTGGGCTTCACAGAACTTAATCTGGGAGGCATATTTATGCCCCTCTCTCAGGACAGCATCCAATTTCAACAGTTTAAATAACTCCAACTGTGAAACTGTATATTGCATAGAATCATAGAATGGCCTGGGTTGGAAAGGACCTTAAAGATCAACTAGTTTCAAAACCTTCCTTGGCAGCTTCAGGTAGCAGCCTTCTTGCATGTATGTTTTCTGACCCTTTTAGTTGTCTCTGTTCACACCTTGTTCTTTGTCCTGTTTCCTCTGAGTGGCTGACATTTATGTCCTGACACCTTATTTTCTGCCCTCTCCCCTTGTGACTCTCACAAGTCTGTACTCACATGGGCCTTCTCTCTTGTCTCTGTCAGGCTGTGGTAACAAGTGTCCCTGTAATTGGTCAGTCTGCACAGTCCTCCCAGTGCTGAGGGAGAAACAAGGGGGCTAGTTTATCCTGCAGCAAAAAATTCATCAAGCTATTTCTTTGGAAGCTAGGGGACAGGAAGCAAGGAAGGCAGATGAGCTAGTGGTGGCAGGTTAAGTTCATAGGGGGAAATTCAGAGATTTGCATTTTATCTCTGAGGTTCCAGTGATTCCTTCTTCATGTGAGATATCAGATAGGATTAAAAAGGGATAGGATAAATAATGCATGGTGTTATTCGCTGAAAAAATTTTGCTAGAATTCACTTCAAACAGCATATTCTATTATATAGTTAGATTTTTCAGAGCCCTTCCATTAGTGCCCATTTAAACATGTAATATTTTCCAATTAAATGTGTTGGTAGGAATTATTCATTTTAATAATTAAAACATTTCCAGAGCTCCCTGAAGAGCGTTACCATGGAGGATTGGACCCTCTGCTGGGAACACTCACAGCATGTTAGTTATACTGTAGGCCAGCTGCTTAATTTCAGTCGTGCAGAAGCATGAAATCCAGTTCTGAGGCACATTAACATTGGTTGCGTATATCTGTCCTTTATGTGCCTGTGTCAAAGTTAGATATTTGAGGCACCTGTTGAATTCTGGGGCTTATGAAGCCTGCTGCTTGAGCACCCTCAGATAGACTGCAAACCTGTCCACTTCCCACTCCATATTATAGTGATGGCTTCCCCTTAGATT
Source organism: Acropternis orthonyx (assembly GCA_035583155.1). Classification (NCBI taxonomy): domain Eukaryota; kingdom Metazoa; phylum Chordata; class Aves; order Passeriformes; family Rhinocryptidae; genus Acropternis; species Acropternis orthonyx. The sequence goes on from JAWWEU010000091.1 coordinate 4,737,431, forward strand.
TGATCCTCTTAGCTTGTTCATCAAGGACAAAAGTGAAGGCTTTTATATTTCAGTGATTTGCCTTGTCTCACTTTTGGGAGACCGGTAGTGCAGACTGTTGACAACTTGATATTGCCTCCCCTTCCACTAAGACGTGTTCTTGGCATGCTTCTATTCTTTAATGATCAGAAATCTGCTCCTTGTGGGTATTGAAAATCCCACGGCATACTCTGGAGACAATGGTTTGATGTGGCATCTTTGGCCAACATTCCTATTTGCCACTGCCATGCAGTGCATTGGCTGGTTACCAGCTGGCTTGTGTGACTGTCACCCTCCCACTAGAGATGGCTGATGCTCTGTGTTTGTGTGTGGGCACATGAAATGGGACTGACAGACTGTAAAGTCTTTAAAAACAAGAAATATGATACAAAATCAAGTTTTGCTGCCATCATAAGATCTCCAGTCCACATTCAAAGGCTGAGTTGAACCAAAAGAAACTTGACAAGCAGGATCTAAAGATGGGAGTCACAAGGTTAATGTATCCTTCCAACTTCATAAAACTTCTTCTGTTTTGATTTTGTATAAAGAAGGAGGAGGTGCAAGGAACTGGTTAAGATACTCTGTTGTCGCAGAAAAACAAAGAAACCTGAGGGAAGGTGTTTTTTTAATTTATTTTTTAACCAAGCCAAACAACTAAAGAAAAAATAAATAAAGAGGCAAAGTATCACAGAAAAACTGTATACAAGATAATTTTTTATTACAGATCTCTTTGTACTACTTACTTTGTTACCTACAAATAGAAAAATCAGATTAGTTACAACTACTGCTACCCCCTAAAAATGTGTCAGCAATCCAGACTGTCTACATTGTCCTAGAGAATCAATAATGTGGTGAAATATTCAAAGGTTTTCTTGATCTGATTTTCAATGATTATTTCATACCCTTATATCCTTGGAATTCTTACAAATAAAAGTCACAATTTGTGTTCTCCAGACTGTGATTTGGAGATGTATGAAGCTTTATCAGCAGTGGGGAAATTATCAGTGGTCAGAGATAAAACATTTCTGAATAAGTTGGCATTCAAATAATATTTTAAAAAAGTATTCTGAAACCAGCACAATCCACTGGCAAGATCTGAGAAAATTCTTCATATTGAAAATATCAGATAATTATATGAAACAAGCTGAAATCTATACCAAACATTCAGGGCAATTGTTTAGTCATTCCATTAACAACCAGAAACCAAAGTCTTGTCTGAAATTGGGATAGACTCTTTTGAAAGGCTTGAAATTTCACAACAGACAGGAAGATCATTTTCTACATCCAAGACCAAAATGACTAAATCTAAAATCAGAACCTTGTCTGTCTGCTCTCAGGAAGCCCTGTTGCTAATCAGCGGTCCGCATTCAATATTCTGGCACTGCATCCTCTGTCCATGCCCATCATGTGCATGATCGACTTCTCCCAGTTCAACATGTTCTAGGCTGTACCTGCAGCTGAGACAAGATGGATTTCAGTGTCTCTTGGCTCAGATATGAGTAGCAAAGGTTCATTGGAAAGACACACAAGCTTAGTAATCCTCCAGCGTGTCCCTGGGAAGATCTAACTGCTTAAGAAACTGTTCTTAAGCCCCTGAAGTTGACAGCATAGTGTATAAAAGCAGACCAGCACTCATTTAACTGCTTCTGCCTTAGTCCATCATAGCATAAACTACACCCAATGAAGTCCACAGGGCCAGTTCTAAGTCCATAGGAACTCCCTATACCTAGCACTCCTTTTGGAAGTCCAAATCGCAAAAGGAATTGATTTATAAATAGTTCGTCAGACACATGAAGATGCATAAATTATGACTCCAATGAAACATAGACAGTAAACATGCTTAGCAGCTGATAACAGATTCAAGTATTTGGCAAAACTATATAGGTCCTTAAAAATATTTTTCTTGTCTGAGTTTCTCCACAGCACTTGGCCATAGGTCAGAGTTCCCTCTGGAGCCCAGGATCCCAAACTCTATGATGAGTTTCCTTGCGAATGCGCAGTCTTGGTTTCCCTTTATGCTCCACCCCCACTTTCCAATATTTTTCCTTCTGCAGTCATTAAACAAGAGCTCCATACTAGTAAAGCACCTATTTTTCTTGCTGTATTATCACTTCCTAGCTTGTAAGACTGATACTCATATGTCAGGCTTTGCCTAACTTAAAAAAAACCCAAATGTTATTTTGGACACCATTCTTTTTCTTGAAACGCCCCTTGTCCTGTTTACCCAAGCTTCACCTCAGTGGGAGCTTCTCAAAAGTGTGAGTCTGAACACACACAGTTACATGAATGCCATTGTGTGGGAGAAGTTAAAGATGAAAAGTTTACATTCTGACAGAAACAAACTCAAGGACCTACTGCATCAAAAACTGTTTCATAGCAGTCAATAAGGTGTCCTTAATGGACACTTTATGCTCTTTCTTTCACAGTCAAGAAGAAAACATTGGCACCACATGTTCGCCAGTAAGGGCAACAAATGAGGGAAGTGTTTCTGGAAAGAAAAGGGGAGAAGGGAGACAATCGAGGAAACTTGTTCTGCTTGCCTGCTTCTAGTCTCAAGTAAAAAAAATCTCTGAAGTTAGCGAAGTTTGACTGTGAAGGCTTTGAATCAGGTTGTCAGACGGCTGCAAGGGCTAGTTTGAGGATATGAGAGATTGAAGCAAGGGGCATTGGTCATACAGGAGAGCTGAAACACATTCCCATAATGTCCTTCTTGATATCTTCACTTATAGCTAATGAGATAATTAAAATATATATAGCTATTACTTACACCTTCCCCCAAATTTGTGGTGCAGATCTGACCTGTTTCTTCTCCACTCACCTCCCACTCACTCCACCCACCTCCAGCTGGCTACCAATCTGTGACATTTTTTGCTCATTTGTTAACAGTTGTGCAGGCTGGCTTTCCTGTGCAGGGGAAAACAAAGTGGTTCATTTCCTCCTTGCATTTCTACCCCATATACATAACATTAACACTCTTGATTATACTGCTACAGTAACAGGTCTAAGGTGTCTCTCAGCAAAAGCAGTCACTACTATGCAAATGGTATTCGGCTTGATATATTAATCCATTGCCACTTTTGTTTCTGAAAAGAAAAAAAACCCTCAAAATTAGAGAATTAATAAAGTTGCTGAGTAGCTGGTACGAAAGAGTAAGATGAATACATGGATAAACAATAGAAAAAGAATTTGTATCTTTTACTTTCAAACTCTTACTTCAGGTGAGACATTCCATGTCAGTTTTCAGTGCTCAAAAGTCAAACAAATTCTAGCAAACCTTTTCAAAGCTGTTTTTCAGTGGCAAACTATGACAGGGAAGACTTCGCTTTATGAATTCTTGTGGGTTTTTTTTAATTCTAAGTCTAGAGTTAAATCTAATCCATCCTATTTCATGGATATTTAATTCCATGATTGTAAAGAAGGTTTCTTCCAGCACACAAGGATTAAAAAAAAAGGTGTATTTTTAGATTCTGATCTAATGTATGAATTGGGGGGGAAATGGATTCTTAATGTCCTTATTGTAAATCAAATGCTTCTGTAGTTGAGTATCCAATAGGATTATTTCAAGCTTCTTTACTAATTGCAGTGATGGCTCCAAAGCTTTTACAGCTGGTGAAAAAAATTAAAATAAAGTAGTAGCAGACTTGAATGCATGTATGCACATTTGCATACCAAGCACAGTTTTAAAAGAACTGTGTACCACTCAAGAAAAGTATAGCATAAAGAAGGTTGTAACTTACTCTTCTATGCCCAAGCTGCCAGTGGTGATCTCAACAAATCCGAGAACAGTAACAAAGTCCAGAGATAAATGCAATGCATGTCTACGTCTACGTGAAAAAGGGAATTGATTTTTGTGTAATTTTAAAAAAGTAATGGAGTGAGTTATGCTACATTCCATCTCCTTGTCATATGTTACCTCTGTTGTGCTATGCTGCCCCTGCATGTCACTCACAGCAGGAGTGAGATTGTAGCAAGGTTTATGAAGTTTTGGTGGGGTTACTCTGCAGCTTGCAAGAAAAGAACAACTCTTGTTTAAAGCAAAAATAATTTTTACTTCTATACAAGAGTTCATTGCATTATGTTACTAGAAATTAAATCCTGAGAACAGCTTATGGAAGTCTACACTTTGTTTATGGAGTTTACCATGTCACTTTCTTTCACATTAAAATTTCAGTGGGCACACTACAGATAAGCCATTCTCATTATTATTTTTGTGCTCTATACTTCTAAACAAACAACTTAGAAATCAGTCCACCAAAAAACTGAAGTGTAAAAACAACCTTTCAAATATCCTAAAATGTTTTAAGGTTTTTTTACTGCACTATATATACATACACATGAAAACTATTTCTAAGAGACTAACATGTTCACAAAATGTTTGAAACCAAAACATTGCTACATAACTGAAAGAAAAGAACATTATAAATCATAGCATTAATTTCCTTCTGTTGCTATAAGTTTGAAAAATTTAGGTTGTAAAAAGCATACATTTGTCAGGATGTGTTCTTAGCATCCATTGTCTTTAGACATATTTGAGGTGGTAAGGGTAACTTATGTTTTTGTATTTTAAGTTTTTAAGCTTGTACTGTAGCTTTAGTGGAAAAGCTTTATTATATAGTTTTTCTTACAATCCTCCTATCTTTTGTTTTAAAATAAACTAGATTGTAGTTATTCTTCTCTCCAGGATGAAATTTGGAGAAAGGTCTGACTCACACCTGCTGTTTTATACACATGTTATCTTAGCTGTCAAAACCTTTATTGGAAGAAAATAATATGAGTAAGATGAAAAGGATAAAGAACCTTGTATGTCACCAAGATAATGTCTTTCTCTGCTTTCTTCTTTCTTAAAAAAGAAAGTGATTGAGCAGTTTTTATTTTTTACTGGGAAAAAAGTGAAAGTCCCTGCAAATAGGGGGAAAGAAAAAGAAAGGGGGGAAAAAAAAAAAAAAGAAGTCTTTGTCTTTCTTCCACCCCCAAAAGCTGGAAATGTAGTTGAAATGCAGAAAGGGTCCAGCTATTTGGTACAGGGAAAAATTTTTTTTGTACCTGGAATACAATTTCACATGAGAACTCTTTATGTATGGTACACTTCAGACTTCAGTTCAAAGTCTGTTCACATTGAACAGCAAACTACCCCAGAAAAGCCCTGCTAAAAGGTAGTCAGTAAGAAAATACTGACATGAGCAGGGACTTTAAAATGCTACACTTAAAGCTGCAGAGAGGTGCATACACATGCTCCAGAAAAAGTTACTGAATGTACCTGCTTTTCCCAGGCAAAAACCCAAAACTAACTTACAGATGCAGAAAGTGGTGTTTGAGTCTCATTGTGTGTAGTAGTGTCTAGAAGTTCCCTCAAAACAGGGAGCAATGGTTCAGCTCCTCTCTTTGCTGTGGAGATCAACACAGAAATCCAAGTGTGTATGAATGCATGCTGGGGAGTGCAAATCAGTGGTAGGTGCCTGTGGCAATCTGGGGACATCCCAGTGGGAAGAGGCTGAGGAAACGTTCAAGGTCTGCTGGGGCAAGGGGATAGTTTATAAGAATGAGTGTTATAAATAGAGGGAATTCTCCCCATTTCTGGAAATGCCTAACATTTTAGGTCATTAAGGTAGCCACTGGAAAACAAATGCATATTAGAGCTCATGTAACAAGCCTTCATCTGGAACTGAGAATCTGTACCCACTCTGGGATACCTGAGGTTCCTGCTGCACTAGAGCCCTGTCCTTGGTTTCTCTTAGTCCTGTATGAATCTTGACTCATACCCTGCAGTGCAGTGGTTAGGGTGCGAACTGTGAGATGCGAGAGAAGTTTTAGATACTCTGGAGCAAAGAGAGGAAAGGAATTTGGCTTTGTTATGTAACAGGTGACCTTGCTAACAGATGGAGCTGTTTTCCTCTTCATGAACTCTCAGTGACCATTTTAAAAGAGAGCAGCTTGACAGTGTGTTCTGAACAGAGGCTCTTTCTAAAAGGTATTTATACACAGTCTGAAGAATAGTTTGCCTAACAGAGGGCATTGCTATGGAAGCTGAGGCAGGAGTGCCTCTGGCTGAGTGTAACAGTCAGGCCAATGCATGAAACCTGTACCTGAGGTTGTAGCTACCTAGTATCTAGAAAGTTTAAACACTGAAATAAAAATGTAGGCATTTAAGCAACTTTGTCAAGTTTTGGAGAGCAGCAAACAAAAGAATCACAGGTTTGGATTTACTGGGTCACATTTTGTATTTGCTAAAGTAAAATTTAAAAAAGTCACATATAACACATGGTAAAAAAAAATCTCATTCTTTTTATGGTTTCTGCTCAGAGTATTATTTTTTTACTTCATCATAAATTGTTCAATATTCTGAGACTTGTTCAAAGTCACACTGAGGCAAGCTTCAGTAATACAGTATGATTTTGTTCTTCTGCTAACAGTGACTTGAAATTTCTCAATGCACTTTTTCCAGCTTACAGAGAGGTGAAATGATGAGCTTGTTGCTTTGGGGGGCAATAAGCAATGCTTGAAAGCAGAGCTAAGTCTGTAGGGGTGCTTTGTCTGGTAGCTCATGACCCTCAAGATGTTAGAAAACAGCATCTTCTCAGTTCTGGCAAAGATGATTCTCAGCATTTATTTATACAGTCATAAATAAATAAAGTGAATTGTTAAGTGACCACCAACTGTTTTACTGTAGTTTGCCATTAGTGTGAAAGGTTTGCCAATTTATGCATCTAGCAAGTAATGATATCCACCAGGAAAAGAGGAAGCACTTCTCACAGGGGAAAACTCCTATCCCTTCCTGAATTCAACATGAGAGTAAACGGAAAAAAATTAATCTATAAATAAACCAAATGAGCTCATGTGCAAAATGCCTTTCACACCAGTTTTCACAATCACAATTAGTGTCATTCATAGATTGTTTTAAGAAACAGCTGGAATAATTACCACTTGACTTTGAATACAGCCTTAGTACTAGAATTAGGAAATTGATCAATTTATCTCAGGTGACAGGTGGCAGAACTTCTTTCCTCCCTAGGTGTTGATTTCCTCTGCAGCTGATAAAACCCCAGGGTTTACTGCAGGAGACAGCTTGAGGTGCACAGTGATTAGTTTTCCTTTGGGCTGCCCAGCTCAACAGGCAGCAATGTCAGAGGAGAGGAGATCAGCTAAAGCCAGTCATAGCAACCTGCGGCAATAACAACATGCAAGGACTCTTAAACTGCTGTGAGGGCTGACTCCTCTCCCTCCACCCCTGCTTTTTCTGCCTTCCTGTTGTAGAAATGCACCAGTATTGCACTCTGCTGATAGACTTGAACCTGTCACATCTACACCTCCTAGAATGAGGGAAAGGCATCTGGATTCATAGCACCTCCTCGGCAGAGAGTTGGCTGCCCAAATGAAGAATAAACAGGCAAATTTGGTGAGTTTCTTGTTCTATTTCAAATGTGTTGAAAATAAGTTAGATTTTTGTTTGTAGTGATTTTTTTAAAAAAAATTATTTCAGATATTGTAGTTACTATTTCCTAAGTCTCTAGAGACTGGCATGGCTGAAAAACTCTGGAAAGGAAATTCACTTTAATAATTCCCTCTGAGATCAGGTGCACAATGGAGTAGAATGACTGCAAAGCCACAAATGCCTGAAAGTATCACTCTTCTTGACTGATGCACTATCAGGATACTGGAGACATTGTATCATTGAGCAATAAGCTGTTTATAGATTTGCTGTCTTTGGACAGGCAAACAAAATAATGAATACAGAAGGGTTTCAAATGTCTTAAATAAATTGGAACTGTCATGGAAGGGGAAAGATGAAGTTCAAAACTACCACAAGGTTTAATGTAATATAACTTTTTTAAATAATAAATACAAAATAAACAAAAGGTACTTTTTTAAGTAATGAAAGAAGATTAGTGTCTTGGCTTCTATATTCTGATTGTCCAATATTTAATTCTTGTACACAGAGTGTATATACAGAGTGTTGTTGTTTAGGTCTTTGTTAACTATGGAATGTTTCTACTTTTTCAGTAGCATTTTTGTATGGGTAGAAGATATCCAGTAGATTAAAGGACAGTTGGTTTCTGGACCCTGTTCTGGTACCAATATGCAAATGCATTTTGAGGGCTGATATTTAACTCTGTTGAGAACTTTGACCAGCAAGCATTGGTTTTAGATATAAGGGAGATGTTTTCATCTGCTCTTTTGCTCAGTTACCACTTTGGACCTTACAGTTAAAAAGTCTAAAGGGGGAAAAAAATGTTTAGGTGCAGTAATATTTTTTATGTTATTTAGGTGATAAAAACATAGAAAATTTCTTGCTCTTTGAAATGCATTTTACATGGAACATACCCTTGTATTACTAAACTTACACAAATAAAAGAAATTTTTCCACAGAAGCCTAATTTGGAGAGGTGTTCCAGCTATGGTAAGTGATCTTACTACTTCCTAAAAGATAAACTGCGATATGAAATGTCTTGCTTGCTTCCTCTGTTTTCCGTACTATGACTTTATCAGAACTCTTGGTTTAGAGGCATTTTAAGTGAGGTAAGTGCTGAGAGCTGATGCCTGACAGCAATATTATAGGTGGGGAAGAAGGAGCTGTCTTTGGACAGAGTAGGGTCTGGACAACATTTAAAAAAAAACAAAACCAAAACATTATCTGGAATTGCCATCACAGCTATCTGGCATAGAAGGGTGAGGACCTGGATTTTAGGTTTGTCGCATGCTGTAAACATTCAGATTGTTTTATTAACACCATTAAGACGTATATATAGATGGCTGGAAATTATAACATTCTCATTATATGGAGAAGGGACAAATTAAATGTGAAATGGATTCTCTGAGTCTTTTCCAGTTCTATATCAGGTTTTAGAGCACAAATATTTTGAGATGCAAGAGGAGGAAGTACCAGGTCTGGCTTGCTTGTGTGCAGCTTCAGAGGCAGAGATGTAGAGGCTTTCACATTGTAAAGCATAACAAAGGAGTTGAAGACATCAAGGAATATTTCCCTAGCAAGTGAGAAGCATAAGATCTCAGTGTTTCTGAAGGATTGTTAAAAATACATATTGTTTGTGTTGTTAGCTATGTGCTATGAGCCTCTTTGAAAAGTATATGGCAAGGAGGACTTGGGAGGAAGTTAGGACTGGACATTGAAATGGATCCCAAACATAGTATGGTAAAGTTCTATAGTATCTTAAAATTATATATAAAAATTATATCTAAAATATATATATATATATAAATATTTCAGAGATCTTGTTTTTGTAACTCAGTGATAGAAAAAACTTTCTAATCACACTCTCTTCATGTAAATGTACAAATACTCTTTGAAAGTCACTGGCTTTTAAGTTGTCCTGGGGAGATCTGACACATTCTTTATATATTTTTCTATTTCCTCTTTTACTGAAAATAATTGCACCAACTTGAGGTATCTGGTGATTTCTAAAGCCCTATTCCTTCTGATCTCAGTGCCATACTTTTTCTCCACAGCAACACAGACTGTTACATCACAAATGGTGAAGGGAGCAATAATCCACATAAGAGTATTGCTAAAACAATAAACATAAGTTCACTGGAGATCAAAATAATATTAAAAAAAGGAGAAAATGAAAAACAATGTTATTCAATAGCAGGAATTATTCAGATAGGTGTTATTCCTTTCAGAAAGGCATCAATATATTTTTAAATGGCTAGGAATCTAATTTGAAAAATTTAATTTGTAATACATATTAAAGCATTAATTGTTTTAAGGTTTTGCTTCTAGACATTGAAAATGATAATCCTTCCATGCAATGCTATTCTCCCCATCTTAAATTTCTTTATTGCAAAAAGTGCAGGTGTAGTCACTATACTGCTATATTTTTGAAGATCAGTAGTACAGTACAGTATTAGCATGAACAGTAGTGACCCAATCTTCATGCACCCTTAAATATGTTGAAAACTCTTATTTTTGTTTGAAGGGGAAAACCCTCCTGATGGTATGGTAGCAGTATTGCCTGAGAATACGATTTAAAGACTCTTGTTGTTGCATGACATCCCTTCTCAAATAGGTTGAAGTGTCAAGGTTGGTCAGGGAGGACCAAGTTTCCCAGTATGGCTCTGGTAAAGCTTTACTGTGACTCATACAAAAGAGAAAAAAAGGCTGGGCTTTTCAGTATCATGCATCTCTGAAGTAGATTTCCACTGCATAAGTGAAAAGTTTTGGTCTCTTGGATCTGTATCTGTTGGTGTCCTCCACCTCCACCCCTGACCAAGACCCACCAGGTCACATCAGCGGGTAGAGGTCCTACTTCAGGAAAGCATCCAGAAAGGTATTTCATGGAACACCTTTCCAGTGCAGTCAGGCCCAGAAATCATGTTTGAATTAGATATCATGACATTTTCCATTCACAGATTTTAAATGGATAGGTGTCTTCCTAATCGGTACCATATGTATCATTTTCCAGACCATGGGCAAAGCAGCCTATTTGCTTGCAATGATTTTTAGCACTGCCATTTTCCACCATCTGGATATCAATCTGCTCTGCCTTCTGACACTCTTGCTGGCCAAAGGATTGCCTTGCCTCTCTGCCTTCAAAGTGCTTGTTGCTGACAAGGTATGTTTCATGGATCTTCAGTGCGCACCAGCTCAGATCTCACTGGAAAAGAATCGCTCTACCAACAGGCTGACACTCTCTGGGCTGGAGGGGTGTTATGCCAGTGCCTGGGTCAACAGAAGTTCATTACAACTGAAAACCAGCTATGATGATGGGTGTGTGGTACAGGAGTTGTTTGTTGTCTTGAGAAGCAGGTGTGAAGACTTCATGCTATGCAATCGCCTCTCCTCACTTTGCTGTGAATGGTTGGTTGCTGATGGCATTGCTGCTTGAGAAACACTGTACTCAGAGAATTAATTCTAGAGTTACATTGATGGTACTGATTATACATTGATTGTACTGATCATTAATTTGTTCCTGTCTGTTCAGTAATTTTCTTCAGTATGAATAACACAGAGTCATAGGGGAGAAAGTGAACACATTGGGAGACACTGATCAAACAGAGAGAAGAGAAGCAGCCTTTATGTGCAGTGCCAGAAACAGATGTTTTGTCTGAAGTATAAGGAGACGCAAGTGAATTTTGGTTTGCCTTAATTGAGACCTTCTCTTAAAAGATCATGTGCATGAATGGTTTGAAATATATTTTGAGAACTGAATACTTTCTATGGAAGAAGTGCGGATTTGCTAAGTTTTTGTCATCAATTTCGAATAAAAAACATTCTCTAGTTAACATTTCAAATAGGATGGGTTCTCTTATGATTGCTGGTTACTCTGAGGTTTCAGATGTGCTACATGAACACAGTGATAGTGTCTTGCTGAAATGGAGACTGCATCCAGGTTAGAGGGCTACTCAAAGATAGACCTAATTCTTCTAATGATGAAGTTGCAAGTCTTTTTCTCTCTAAAAAAAAGATTTCTAGAGCACAGTAGCTTTTATTGAGTTCAAAATTAAGACCTGAATTGTCTAACGTGAATCATTCCTTTAGTTTTTCTCATGTTGTTCTCCTTAATTTCTTATAGCAAAATTTTTGGGATTCCCACAAGTACTGAAAGAGGTTATCACAAGTGAATGAAGCTGTTGTCTAATTATGCTGCTTGGCCAAAGATTTCATATCTCAGAGGTGCTGAGGCTTTCCTGGAGACAGGGGTTTGTGGCCGGTGATTGCAAATAGTTACAGCTGTGACATGTACTCTGTGAACTATGAGCATACGGGTTGCTGACAGGCTAGTCCTGAAGCTCCGTCAAACGCCGGGCTGCAGGACAGAGCTGCAGTGAGCTCAGATGTTCCTGATCCGGCTTTGCCCTCTGGTGGTCCCCGCTTGAAAGATTTCCCCGGACTCGAGAAAGGAAAAGGATTCTGACTCTGAATTCAAATATCTAAGGAAAGAGCAGGTTTGTGTGATGGATGTAATACTAAAGACCAAAGGAAGGAAAGGTCCTGCAGACATCAAGACTGTGTATGCCAAAGGTGATGCCAAGGCAGAGTCTGAGGCAGGGGATGGTGGTCCTCTTGTGACTGAAGTGGACATTCAACATATTGTTTCTTCATGGACAGGTATTCCTGTTGAGAAGGTATCTACTGATGAGTCTGATCGCCTCCTCAAGATGG
>JAWWEU010000091.1:4775542-4788553 GCA_035583155.1 Acropternis orthonyx
TGAGCTTTGGCTGCATGAGTTGTCTCTCTATAGCCCTAAGTAGCCTCTCTGTGTTCTTCCCATGTCATGACCTTGCTGTCACTGGGCATCCACCTTTGTTTTTAGCCTTATCTCTAAGAGAAGATCCCTGCTCAGCCAAGCTGGCCTTCTGCCTTGACTGACTTCTGACGTTTGGGAATTGTCTGCTCCTGTGCCCTTAGGAGGTGATGTTTGAAAAGTGACCAACCAGCACCTGCAAAAACATTTTCCCAAGAGACCTCACTGCCCTGAACAGCCTGAAGTCTGCTCTCCTCCTGCCCAGAGCTGAGGTTTTGCTGGCACTTTTCCTCCTGTCAACAGAGATAATAAACCTGATGGCTTTGTGGTCACTGTGGCCAAGACATCTGCAAACTTCCACTTTGTTCATGAGATCCCCTCTGCTGACAAACAGCAGATCAAGGAGGGCATATTTCAGAGTCAGGTCCTTTAGGACCTGTTCCATAAAGTTCTCATCCAGGTTTTTTTAGGAATCTTCTGGGCTGGGCTGAAGCAGGCATGTGATGCTCCCAGTTAATTTCTTACAAGTTGAGGACAAGGACAGTTGACTTGGAAGTATCTACTAGTACCTCAAAGAATAAATCCTCATCATCATGGTCCTTGCTGGGAGGTCTCTAGTAGACTCCCATGATGACATCTCTATTATCTGTTTGCCCCTTGATTCTTATTCAGACCTTCTCAACTGTGCCATTGCCATCTGTGAGCTCCATACATTCTAAACCTTCTATTACATACATTGCCATTCCTTCACATCCTCTACCCCGCCTCTTCTTCCTGAAGAGCTCGTAACTGTCCAACAGGGCACCCTGGTCACAGGACTCATCCCACCAGGTTTCACTTATGCCAATGACATCAATGTTCTGGGAATGGGCTAAAGTTTTGAGCTCCTCATATTTTTTCTTGGTGCTGTGTGCATAGGTGTAGGATGATTTCAGGTGTGGTACATTGTAGCCATTACCTTCTGAAGCAGATGGAGAGATTGCATTAGTGCTGGTATCTTCAAGTTTTGGCTCTCCATCCCTTTGCTCATCACTGGCGAGCCTGGTTTTGCCCCTTTGCCCACTTCCAAGGTAGTTTAAAGCTCTATGAATGAGGCCCACCAGCTCCTGTGGTAGAACCCTTTTTCCCCTCTGAGATACGTGCATCCCATCAGGTGTCAGCAGACCAGGTGTTGAAAAGATCATCCCATGGTCAACAGATTCAAATTTTTTCCACCTACCCCAGCCTCAGAGTCATGCATTGACCTGGTGAATCTGTCTGTTCCTATCAGTATTATTCCTTATTACTGGAAGTATTCAAGGAAATCACTACTTATGCTCCTGATCCCTCCTTGAAGTCTCCTTTGATTGCCCTTGGAATTCTCTTTGTTATTTAGCTGCATGTACTGTCTGGGCACATGAGGGAGCATACAGTGACAGGGAGCAAGGAACTGCCAAGGGCCAGTCATGCCTGACCCACCCCACTGCCCTCTGTGACAGATGGGGATGAGAGGAGAACAGCAGGTGTCACCTACCTCTGCTCTAGATGGGCTTTTGCACCCGGGCTGTGATATTACAGTCTGGGAGGGATGATATGCTGGTGGGTGAGGGCCAGTGGTGAAGCCAGGGCAGGGTGGGGTGTAGTTTCTCTCCGGCCTTGCAATTTTCACATCCTGGTTGGGTGAAACCTTGAGCAGCCAGGTCTGCCCTCTGCAGCTGAGCCTGCTCTTGGCAGCAGCCGGGACTGGAGATTTTCCCAAGTCCCTGCCAATCTGAGTTACCTTGGGATTGTGTAAATCAACATCAGAAAGTCCTCTGAGAATTAATTTACAAGATGCACACTAGCACAGCTTGTAACTGTTGTCTGTACTCTGTTGTCTTGAAAATCATAGAAGCATACCTACATTGGTTGTCAGACGTGAAAATATGCTTCTTAAGAAAAACAGAACTGGTAGTTCTATCCCAGGGCAGGGACTGGTAGAATAGTCTATTAAAATTGTAAAATGGAAAGTAACACTTTGCCTGGCTGATCTCCCTGCTGCACTGGTGGAAGGATGCACCCTTCTGTGTTGCAGCCTCCCTGTCCAGGCCCAGCTCCTTACTGCCTCCTCCAGCCAGAGGATTCAGCTAGAGAATTTAGCTTGCTGGAAGTAGCTAAAAGCACTTGTTCATTATATTTGAATGCAGTGCTTTTCTGATGGTTTCATTGTTCAGAAAACTTAGCAATAAAGGATCCAATAAGACTGAAAACCAGAAATTTACCAGTGGTGTGACTGGGAGGTGAGACAAGGGCTTGGGCAAAGTAAGCCTATAAGAGGTGCTTGCGCAGGTTGCAGGTCAGATGTACTTCTGTAGTAGTACAGAAGTAGTATCACATCATCAGATGAGTTGTAATAAATTTTACTACTGATCTGGTTTTACTATCTCTGATGGAAATATTTGTTTTTATCATTACTCTTTTAAAGTTCTTGGTAGCAGAAGGAAACATAACTAATTCTATGCAGGAACACTTTGTCATGTATGACAAATTGCACATTTTGTCTAGCTTTTATTTTAATCAGATGCTTACTTTTCTTAATTTTGACATTTATAAAATGGGTTTCAAAAACATAATATACTCTACAGCAGAGTGTTTTGTTGAATGGTTTAGATTTGTTTCTGTGTGCTGTGGATGAGCAACACTTATTCTTGCTGTTTATTTGGATGCATTAATAAGAGAGCTAAAAACAATGACTATTTATTCTTCAGTTTAAATGCAGTTTCCTGCAGAACCTAAACATGAGATTATTTTTTTAAGACTCTCTCCTGAACATAGTGCCTAGTGTCTCCCTGCTGTGGGCCCCCACTGTGAAAACCTGTAAAGAAACTTCCTGTAGTATACAGTCCTATATATTTGCCCAAACAGCTGATCTTGAGTTTGCTCTTTCAGTAGTGGAGAAAAAAAATAAATTCTGTGCGTTACTACTTTGGTGCATGTGAGGACTAGCCTGTTAAGTAGTGTGACAGCTGGATTTTTAAAGGGTAATAATTTATTATGATTCTGTTTGTATCAGAACTGAAAATATTTTTCCTAATGCTTGTTAACATTCTTGTGAAGGTGTTCTCTATGGTGTGGACCGAGTACTGCCTGATGCTGGATAAATGTTCATAATGCCCTGTTATTAGTATGAAATTACTTTAAAATTGCTAAATTTTGTGCTGAAGGAAAAGTTTCAGATTTTGGATTTAAAGAATTCCAGAAAATGCCTACACATTTCTGAGGGGGGCAACCCTCAGAAATCCCTTCCATATTCTGTGACTGTAAATTATTCCATGACTGTAACTTTCAAGAGCAGTACTCTGTACCTGGTAGAGCAGAGTGCAGCGTGTGTAATAGAGTGTAGTAACTGACTGCAGACATATGGGATACAAGTCACTTCAGATCTATAATGTGATTTTTAGCACAGAAGATGAGAAAAACAGGGCAAAAATCCAAAACCAAATGAAGAGGGGGAAATGAATTCACATTAATATAATAAAACAGAACAATAGTTAAATTTCTACAGTTCTTGTCTGCTTTTCTCCCCTGAAAATACATTAGGGATTATCATATTGAAGACATAGAGTCTAAGAAAATACCAAGAACTCAAGCTGCCTCCTCTTTCTTCCTTTCTTGTGGAGATAATAATCGTTATTTATTAACGTACAGCCTATTCTGTATCTCAAATGAAAGTACACGTATTTCAGAAGGAAGTGGAGGTTTAGTAATTAGAGTGATAGAGTCAAACTCCATGGGCAGAATTGAAAAACTATTCTTACTGGGGATTTCTGATTTTATCTCATTTACTTCTTTGAGGCCTGATGATTTTTAAGTAGTGTCTGACCTCCCTTTTTATTAAAAGATTTATTTCAAACTCAAGATCCAGAATCAATAGCCATCTTTTAAATCTTGAGCTCTTCCTGTTGTATGTTGTGAATGAACTGTGAGACTGACAGTTGTTGATGCAGATGTGCTGTTGTTCCTGGCCACCCCACAAAAAGCCAAAAGAGGACTCTGAAGGCTTGCCTTCCTATAGAACATTTTGTCTGTTGTTTGTTCTGTACACTTGCTCAGGTGTTGCCTGAAAATACTGGATTTAATCGAAAAAAGACATATTTTTAAATTACAAACAATAATTTAGGAGCAAGAAAAAAAGAAAAAAAAAACCAAAATAGTGTGAACAGATGAGAAATCCATTGACCTGTGACAAGAAGCATGAAAACTCATGTCTAGATCAGGAGACACTTTTACCTTTCACAATCTCTTTTTTGTTGTTTTTTGTTTGGTTTGTTTTTGGTTTTTCATTTTTTTTTTTTTTTTTTTTTTTTTTTTTTTTTTTTTTTTTTTTTTTTTTTTTTGCATCATAGGAAGCAGCTACTCTGAGGCATGTATGTAGTTTTGGAATTCATCTGAAGCTTATGGGATACAGACAAGTACCTCTTAAGCTATTGGAGATGCTAATATTGGTTGAGAAAACAGGAGCACATTTTAACTTGCACTATTTATTCTGAGACTGGCTGGGTAGTGATACGTGTCCTTTTATATTGTATTTTCTGTGTTTGTAGCTGAAAGCAACTCTTTCCAGACATATATTTATTACTTCTGATGAAGCAGCATTTCAACAGTCCTGTCTCATTATTTTCTGGCACATGTAGAAATTTTTTTCTGGTATTCTTAAGTCCTTTTTGCTTTTATATAACATAATTGCTTTAATGACATAATGAAAGTGTTGTGTAAATAGAATTTGAGGTAGGCAATCTCCTGTTGCAACTTTCTCAAGTTTGCCATGAATTGCAGAAGTGCAAGGAGGGGGAAAAATAAAATATTTTGTCTAAATAAACAAGCAAATGAAAACTTTCTGCTTTTTATTGCCAGATACTATGAGCTTGCTCTCTGGAAATACAGTGTAAGAAGAAAACATATTCCCTCATTAAACTTCATGAAGTTGATGACTGTCCATCTCTTTAATGTGTCAAGGTCTCTCTGCAGGTCTTCTCCAGCCTTGAGGGACTCAACAGCTCCTCCCAATTTCCTATTGTTGGCAGACTTACTCAGTATTCTTTCAAGTCCTTCATCCAGGTTGTGAGAGAGTGGGCTGAGGATGGAGCCTTGCAGAACCCCACTAGTGACTGGACACCAGCCTGATGTCACCTCCTGCACTATAACAGTGTGAGCCAGCCACTCATGTAACGTGATTATCCAGCAGGGTGCTGGCCATTTGTCAAGAAGGATCATCTGAGAGACAGTATTAAAAGCTTTGCTGAGGTTCCAAAAGATTACACCAACTGGCTCTCCCAGATCAATTAGGTGTGTTACCCTGTTGTAGAAAGAAACCAGGACTTCCCGGTCATGAGACCGTGCTGGCTGTGACCAGTGACTGCAATGCCCTCCAGGTGTTTTTCAACACGTCCCAGAATAATCTTCTCCATAACTCTACCAGGCACTGAAGTGAAACTGACAGGTCTGCAGTTTCCAGGCTCCTCCTTCTTGCCCTTCTTTAAAACTGGGAGAACATTCACCAGCTTCCAGTCAGCTGGGACCTCTCCGGATTCCCAAGAGCACTCAAAAATCATGAGGGGAGGTTTTGTGATATCAACCAGCTCTTTGAGGATTCTGGGATGAATCCCATCAAGCCGCATAGATTTGTAGGGATCCAGCTGAGTAATTTAAAAGCAGAGTAGTTTAAAAGTAGAACTATGCAGAATCTAATGTGAAACATTGAAATTACTTTTTTTTTGTTGGAAAAGCTGCAAAAGGCTAGAATATATTTCACTATTCACTCTCACTTCTCTAATTTTGAAGATAGTTATGAAGAACCGAAATCTGCAGAATTTTACTCATTTAGATTCCTGTGGTTCTGCTGTGTAAGCCAACCTTCGTTGTTCAAGGATTCCCAGATAGCAGAAGTCCTTAACAGTCAGCTGTGATATAGTTAATTTCACTAATTAGATAATTTCACCAGTGGTCCCTCAAGAGAATAGAATACAAGTTGTCATAGGAAATGACTAAACCTGTAATAATATCAGAAGTTGTTAGTGACACTTGAAGACAAGTGGAAAGGTACTGAGGCAACAAGACAGGCAACTGAGAAAGATTTTAATAAACTTAGCAGTGAAGTTAGATGCAGCAAAATTCACCTCACCATGTGAGCTTATTTGGTCTCCCATTCAGTTACCAAAATTGTGACAGGACTGGATTTGATTCAATGTACCTCTTTTGGAGATGATAACCTATTGATTTTAGATGTGTATTTTGATTTCAAGGAAGTATTTCCCTAATGTTTCGGTATTTTAATGTTACTTTAAAAGCTAATATTAAAACACACCAATTGATCCTTTACATTGACAATTGAATGACACAGATACTGTGTTGTATGACAAAACAATTTAATCAGTCAAGCTTTCAGCCCATGTGGACGAGGACTGCAAGGCTCAGACTCATTCCTGACCCACTGCATTTGAAGTTGTTGGGACATGGTCTGATACTGAGCATAAAAAACCTTCTAATATAAAAATATAAGAAAGTCCAGGGATACTAGAAAGTTTTTAAGAGTTCATGAAATTAATTCACACAAGCTATTAAGACGGCAGGCTCTCTAGTTACGATTGTTTAAATCAGTAGATTTGACGATCTTACTAAAACTCCCTGCGGGTTATTTCATTGAAGTGCTGGGAGGACTTTAGATGTGTCCTGTTTCACACTGTTGCATCAATTTTGTAATGATGCAACTACAGCAGTAATCATTTATTCCTATCTCAGTGTTGGAGTGTGACTATATAGATGCCCTTTCACATTCCAAGCAGGTTGGCTTTACTCAGGCTACAGAACAGTTATGCTGCTTAGAGTTGCTGAAAATCTAAGCTGAATAATTAAGAGAATGCAAAATAGAATAGATGGTTGCAATGCACAGCATTCTTAAATGATGGTGCAGGTGAAAGCATTTTCATTAGCTGAGACAGTGCTGTTGATAACATGAGTTTTCTGCAGTACTAAACAGAGGGTAGAACTAGCAAAATAGCAAAAAATCACAGAAGGTTATTATTCAAAACCTAATCAATGAATGTCTTTCTGTTAATAGATTCTCAAATAAGAGATTTTCAGTTAGTAAAGAAACACTCTCATGATTTTGGTTTATCAAGGGCTTTTCTCATTATGAACAAGATGGTTCTAGGCTATGGAGATGCTGTTTTGAATTTGTTTCCATACAGACACAACTTAATCACTGCAGACCAGATAAATAATGACTATGAGATATAAACAAAGCATAAGTTACTACTTGCATCTCTGTTACCTACTCACTGCTGCATTGCATTGAGGTGCCTCAGTGAGAAAGGCAATAGCAAAGCTGCAACTGTACAAAAATGTCTGGTAAAGCAGAAATTTGCCTTAGCTATTTCATCTGTTTTTTAAAATGAAATGAGGATAACAACCAGCATCCTCAGTGCTCCATATTTTTGGAGAGGTTTCTAATTCAAAGAGGAAATCAGAACTCTGTAAAGGCTCCTATGTGTGATGATTTAATTTGGATTAATAAAAAGTGCAATCCACCTAGCTTGTGTAGACTGCTCTTTGCACTCACCAAAATATGCTTCTCTTTTCTCATCCTAAGCACCTCTCTTCTATTTCATCAGTTGTGGGACTGTCTGAACCTCCCACAGTTGAGCCTCCTTTTTTAGGAGTTGATTGTATTTAAAGATGTGAGATTTTTCTTGGAACTCAGTGGTTTATCAGGTATGCCTTCCCTGGACTGTCCTCTTTGCATGTGTTAACTGTTCTATTCTTTCCTTCAGAGACTTTCTGCAACACTGAGACTATCATCTCTGTGCATACTTTTCTCTTCCACTCCAATTTATTTTTATATATATGTATGTAGATATCTATGTAAAATATTTTTGAAAGGATGTGTTTATATTGTGCTGTTTTTGAAGAATAAGCAGAAGTGCTATTTTACTGAAAAGCATTGATGGGGTCATCCCACTTTCTAATTTGGTTTCATATCCATAGACAAGTACAGGATGGTTGAAGCAATGATTTTTTCTGTCCATGACTGATGCAGTGTCTCCTACCCACTAATTTTTTTTTGTTTGTTTGTGGGGGTTTTTTTTGTTTTGTTTTTTGTTTGTTTGTTTGTTTGTTTGTTTGTTTGTTTTTTTTGTTCCCACAGCTTTTCCTCCTTTATTTCATCTTTGTGGAAACAGCAGTGTAGTTAATATGATGACCAAACTGCTACCTGGCTCTTTCTAAGTCAGGTGAGATGAGGCGTGGGAGGAAACTTAGAATTGTCTCAGACCCCACCTACCAGAATCGAAAGGACTAGTGAGAATATCTGGTACTCTTCTGGGTAGTCAGGGGTCTATGACATAAAAAAATCCATTTATTGTTTAGACTGGAGGCACAGCTTAACAAAGGTGCTTGTCCAAATATGTGTCATGTCTCTCTTTTTCTTTATTTAATTATGTTTTAACTTCTGGAAAAAAGTTAAAAGAATGTCATGGCAAATTTGTATAAGGTTATTTCCTAGTCTGTTTTCAGCTGCTTGTTTGGCATTATAACAGGACATTCAAGTGATTCTCATTCTGAGCAGAAACTGAGATAGTCTCTTATGTAATTAGCCTTATAGCTCATATTATTTAATGTCATGATTTTGAGGGTAATTTTTAATTTTATGCTGAAGATTTAAGGTGTATTCCCTTTGCAGAAATGTTAAAATATTTTTAATTTCCAGGTGGCAGTGACTCTAAAAAAATGAAATCCTACAGTCTTACAAGAGTGTTTTGCTTCACTTAATAATATGGCACTAGAAAACTACAGCTGACTGTGCCTCCTGTGCTAATGACCTTGCTGCACATGATGTTGTCTCAGGCAGCAAGGGAGATCCTAGCTTGTTTACTGGGATGGGTGTTCTAACTACCAGCTGCATATCTCAGTGCAGAAGGTATTCTAATGGAAGGAACACTTCAAGTCAAATTAAGAAAGTTGAAGATATTTCACTGTTCCAGGAATCTGACTAGATGAGATGCCTATACCTTTATAATCAGATCTAGAATACTGCGAGGAGGGTCTCAGATTCATTGTGTGAAAATCTGTAAGAGTTTTTTTCATTTCAGTTTATTAATGCCAGAACTTGAGCTGCTGTAATTGCCACCCCTCTGGATCTTGACGTTCCCTCTCATTAGATATCAATGCTTTGCTGTCAGATAGGAGGGAGATGATAAAAGTCAAATTTTGTGAAGTAAATCTGCTGTTAAAATGTTGATTCTGCTGGAATCAGCTGTTGTACTATTATTGTGATAGTTGTTCATTCATGCACACAACACTTAAAATTGGTGTTAAGGGTTGGTAATAGGCACACAGCTGATTTACTGCATAATGAAGGGGATATGAAAAGTATAGCTGACAGATATTACCCAGGCATTGCAAGCAGATCTCCACTTGCCTCTGCCTGCCCTTGTTCAATGGAGTTTGCGGATTTTTCATGGTATTTTCTACATATCCCACAGCTATTATTCCAAATGTACTGTTGAGCATTGAGTGATCCAGTATATCTGGGGTACACAAGCAGATGAGAAATCTAGCACACATGTGGTAGATCTGATTTGTCTAGAAACCAGTGTTTTCACATGTGGCTGGTGCATGGGTGGTACTTCTGACATCTGATTCAGTTGGAGTGCTCCAGGCTTTCACACAGGTGGCACAGCATGTCAGCTGGTATATTCTTGAAAAACTCACAGTTCAGGATAGCTATAGTTCTCATTGCAGAAAGAACGTTTTGTTCATTCCCAAATTTTAAGCAGTGATTTGGTATATTAGGAATAAATCCTATTGCTTACTCTAAAACTCCCGGAGGACCAATGTGATGTGGAAGAAATAGGATACTTAAAAAGTCTTGTACAAAAAGAATTTCTTGAAAAGTTTTAATAATGTAGGCAACCTGCTCTTTTGATTTCTTAAAGACTTGCTCTGAGAGATAATGGTTATATTCTTAATTTCAGATAGTTAAAAGTTTAAGATAAGCACCACTCACAATTTTTACATTGCATTTAGAAATGTTTTTGTGCAGATGACCATTTGATTTTTCTTTGTCTACTTTAGCATGGTACCAGGAACGTGAGAGGTCAGAAATTCTGGCCTAATAATTTGCTTTATTTTAGTGCAAGAGAGGTCAGGACTGAATTGCTGAATTGTTACCCCTACAGAAGTAAAATGAAATTGGGAAAGGGAATAGTAGTCAGAATATAGTTGAAAACTTAATAATTCAAATATGATTTTGGTGGATTTCTTAAAGGGTCATTAAATTTGAAGTTTATTGTTGTTACAGAAGTATATATTACAATTAAAAATAAGGGCTTGAATAAAAAATTACTCTTGGTATATACTGTTGTTAGTTTTCCATTTGTAGCCTTAGAAATATTTATGACAGAATTCTCCTTTGAATTTGAAACCTGTCAGCAGATGACAACAGAAGGAAAAAAAATCCAGTAAATCTGTTGTCAACATATAGTCAGGTCTGCCTTTTCAAAAAAGTACTATAGCTTTTGGGAGAGAAAAGAAATATAAAACCTTAATATTTTTGAAGGGCATGTCTCATTGCTATTCTTTTTTTTTCTCTCCACAGAAAGACCTGAAATTTTTGTTAAGCACAGTCATCCATTTTTCAGACATTGTGGGATGTGTCTGGAGAACATTAGCAAAAAAATATCGAGAGATTTTATTACTGTTTTAGAGAAACACAGAGTTTAGACATGCATAAATGTGTACTGGCTACAGTCTACACATTGCAGCAAGTGGACTTAGAAACAAACATTTTTATAATAAAAACAGGGTCAATGCATCAAGTCAAATGTTTAGACTTTTCAATTCTGAATCAGAGTTATTTGTGGTTGAATGACTCTTACTTGAGTGTGTGCCCTGTAAAAGTGTAAAGCTGATGACTTTTGTATATCACGTGGAATTTTCCATTGAAATGTAATGCCATTTGACAGCATCATGTGAAAACTGATTCACAAGCATAGATATAGAAGGTTTGATTACAGCTCATAATAATGGCTAACTTTGTTTCAGTGCTTGTTGGAGAACACTTCCTGACTTGCAAGTAACAGAGTCCTCAGGCTAAGCAGCCCGGGGGAACTAGTCTTCTGGGTTTCAAGGGACCTTATGTTCAGAAGATGATTTCAAAGACTTTTGTGTATCATTTTTCCTGAAATATTTGCTTTCAAGAGTGCTCTGCAGGTGCTGGAGTTTTGCAGAGCTTTATTGTGCTTTTGCTAGAATAGAGTTTGTCTTCTCAGGTGGCAGTGATTTATTTCATGAAATTCTGTGTGTGATCACTGCAACTCTTGATTTACCTTGAATAGCATGGGCTATTGTTTGTTTGCTGCCATCTCCACAAAGTCTTCCTGTCATGACTTTTGATTCCCCTTTAGTTGCATGCTCAGTGTGTTACTACAAGTCAGTTGGGTTGTTTTTCTCAGCCAGGACGGTATGCAGAAGGGAAGCCTAAGACTGGTTTGGGGGTGATCAGGCAAACAGTAATAAGATCTAAACACTAAGAAGAAAAAAATCCAAAATTACTTGCAATTTCTAAATTTGGCTGTACTTCATGTGCTAATATAGTGAAACTATGTAACTCTACAGTCTACATTATACAAAATTTGCCTTTGTCATGTATGCTAATTCTGGCATCATCTTGGCCACATATATCCTTGAATGCCTGGAACTGTTCTAGATATCCAAGAGAACAAGGGCTGGTGCACGTGAGTGCGAGAGAAATGCAGTCTGGGTTCCTTGTTTGGTCTTAGATGTATCCAGTAACAGTCTAGAGGTGACTTTGAAAATTCCTTATCAGTTTCCAGATCACAGATGACAATGTAATCAAGCTTTAGCACATTTCTAGCTGCTTGTCATTTTAACAGATACCCTGTGATTCAGCTTAGCTTCAAGAGCTCACTTGCACAAGCATGTTTTTACCTATTTGGAAGATTGGTTCAAGGTAATGCCTGTTAGATTTAGAGATGTCCTTTAAAGACCCAGTAGAGGAGTTCACCTGCTGAGGGTTTGTTTAACATGGACAAAACCTCAGCTATTTCCAGTGTTGGCCTAGTAGTCTGCCCTGAAATCAACAGGGGACCAGCATTCATTTCAAGTGTGGAAGGTGTCTTATGCACTGCTCTATCTACTTCCCCATTATTTCAAGTACTATATTATGCCCCTTATTAAATGTACTGATAATCACTTTAAAAGCATCTGAGTGTTTTGCATGAAGTGACTAGCAATTTTTCTCCCCAGTTCTAATCTAAAGTTTAAGGCTTTTTGACATATTTGTTCTTGTTTTGATGTCAACCCTCTGATGAGATAAGTTGGTGTTATCAGGAAGTGACGGTAGAAATTAGTCTAGCTCTGCTCTTCAAACATTCTCACTCAATAGCCTTTCTCTGTGCTTGCTGTAAAAGAAGCAAATCCCTTCGTTTCGTCCCCTTCT
This sequence comes from Acropternis orthonyx, assembly GCA_035583155.1. Classification (NCBI taxonomy): domain Eukaryota; kingdom Metazoa; phylum Chordata; class Aves; order Passeriformes; family Rhinocryptidae; genus Acropternis; species Acropternis orthonyx. The sequence continues at coordinate 4,788,054 of JAWWEU010000091.1, forward strand.
CTCCCCGTCCCCACTTAACAACTGTTAAGCATATAATCTTGCCTTTTGTACTACAAAATGATCATTCTTCTGTTACCTAACATGGATAGTTATCCAGGTATTTCTGTGCCACTGGAACTTTCCAATATTCTGTCACAGAAAAATGTGACTACTGTTATTGGAATAGTTTTTAACTTTAAGGAAACTAATGAAACTGTGGCATAAGAGGAGCCTCCAGAATGATCCAGGAGGAAACCTGCTGGTAACCTCCTCTTGGCTGATGCATTTTCATTCTGAACTACCCTTTCATGTGGCTCTGACTTTCTTTAACAATTTAATTCTCCTGTAGTTTATCTAATCTCTTGCTATGTGGCAGTTATGATCAGTCTTGTTATGTTTTATTGCAGTCAAAAGAGTGAAAAAAAAAAACTAGGCGGGAAAACTGGGCAAGGGGCGGGAAAATCATGAGGGTGGAGGAGACAATATGGGGGATTATGAGGGGAAAAACAACAAGGGGAACA
>JAWWEU010000091.1:4788653-4800876 GCA_035583155.1 Acropternis orthonyx
CGGAACGATCCTCTTCATATGTCCAACGTGTGAAGTGTTTGAGCCAAGTCTCATAGTCCACTGCACCCCCAACAAAACTACCCTTCCCCTTATTCAGAAATCTGGTTTTATCTAAGGATCCTGTTTGGTCCAGCTGACAAGATTTCTTTTTTACCAAATTTCCCCAACTTTTAGTCCTAAATATAATGGAAACAACTAGTTGGTTTGTTTGGGGGTTTTTTTGGTGGGTTTTTTCTTGTTTTTGGGTTTTTCCCCCCTTTTTCTTGCCTTTTTTTTTTTCCCCTGCACACCTGTATGGAAAAGTCAGTATGTTTTGTTGTTTTATTTTTCTTGGTTTTGGGGAGGATGATTTGGGAAGCTCAGAAAAGCAAATGTTTATCCTGATGCATTAGCAGCTAAACAGCACTAGTCTAGTGATGGAGTTTAGCCCTGCATTAATGTGAATAAGTATAATTTTGTTAGAGAAAAGAACCAGTGAGAACATAGCAAGAATGAGGTATGGCATTTTGTCCCTCAGCAGCCTTCTGATTGCCATTTGCATTAAAATGTCTACAGACTCCCACAAATGTGTATCTTCTCTCTTTCTTCTGCTTCCAGTGAAATAAGTTCTAATTAAAAAATACTCTTGAAACCTGACATGTATTTGGCTTGACATTGCCATTACATAAAATTCCAGACTTTTTGTAAATGCAGACACTGTGATTTGTGATACAAGTTTGACAACTTAGTTGAATCTTTGTATAGAAACAAAGATTTTAAGTACTGACAAATAAATTCTGCTAGCATAGGATGGCTCTCATCCTATCTTCTGGGGAGATCTTGCTTTCTGTTCTTTTTGTGTATGTGAGGGCTTTTGAGAAGAGACCAGAGTCATTCTGGTCAGAGAGGCAGAGGAAGAACTTTTTAATGGGGACAGATGAAAGAGCCCAGATTGGAAGATCTGAACAGTTCAGGAGGCAGAGTAGATTTATGTGCACAAGATAATCAGAGGAGACTTACAGGAACATTATGACAACACATGAACAACATCAAGTGGAAGTATGTGGGCAAGGTTTCAATATGTCAGTATAGAAGAACATGAACCTACCTTGAAATGAATCGTGTGATGTAATTTAGATGCTGCTGTACTTGCAAAGGACCACTGTAAATACCTACATACATTTTCACAGACACCTGACAGTAATTATTTTTTAAGTCTTAGTGCTAAGCAGGAACCCTGGACTTACCACAGATGTGTAACTTGTTTTTAGTTTTGTGTCCTGATAAGAAGCTTGGATGCATCAAGATTGTGTATCCAGATGCAAACTCTTTTAGCCATAGTGCCTTTTCCTTGATGAGGAGTGATAAGCATTTCAAGGTATCTTATATTCTATTTTTATACACTGTTTCAAAGTCTCCAAAAATAGGCAGGAAATGTCCAAATGACAAATAGAAAAATCAGTTAGTCTTTTTGTACTTCAAACATACATGGCAAACAGTATAATTTACAGATTTTTCCCTCATTGAAACTATCTTCTATAGCCAGAGGGGAGAAAGTAACCTCTGTGGCACTTGCAGGGTCTATCATTTCATGAGTTTTCCTTGTTGAGAGCTTGATGAAGTTAAACCAAACTTTCTTCCAGGTTCTACTCCCAATTCTATTATAAATTTAATATAATTTACATCTTTGCTTCCTCATGATCACCTCAGTCATATTGATAATGTTCATAGATACAAACTACTGTTCCTAAGATTGCATTATTTTTCACTGTTCCTGGCAAAGGTTTGCCCTTTATGCAGCTCACTGCCGTAGGTTTTGTCATTAAGGCTCAGATTCTCTTTTCTAACAACAGTACAGCAATAATTTTGACCACTGTGTAGAAACACTTCTACAAAACCTCTACAGAAGGACTTATAAACTAATCAGGCTTTGACAGAAAAGCTGGTTGTTGTCAGAGGTTATTCTCCTTGGGTGTCTTCTTCACCGCATTGGTATCACTGTACAATTTTCACAGGGTTGGTGAGCAGATTCTTTCAGAATTCCTGGGGGACTCTGCTTGAACATGGAGATTTGTTTATATGACTTCCAGTGACTTCAAACCTTGACCATTCTGTCATTCTGTGAAAATATCCAGCCAGAACTATTTATCTTAGAACATTTCTCCCTCTTGCATATTTTTCTTAGTCTTGCACTGTGCTCTGAAAGGAATTTCCAGCTTTTAAAGAAATGTCAAATTGAATTACATTGATTGACTGAATGCAATGAGCAAGGAGCTGAAAATGTAAATTAGTGTATAAAAGGGCCATCTACTGGAGCTAAATCTTGCTTCAAAAGCTGTAGAGTAGCTGTGAGAACTTATATTGCTATTTTAGTTGTGATGCACATGTTCAGTGTTTTGTTATACCAAGTTACTGTATAATTTGAAGTCAATTTTCAAATGTTAGGGCAGTTCTAATGTTTCCTAAGCCTCCTCTGTGTATCTACCAACAGTGATAAAATGTAGTCAATAGAAAATCACATATATATATAACCCAGCATTATTACACACTTAGCTTTAACATTTCTGCTGAAAAGTAAATACATTTTGTGAAAGAATGTAGTGTTTTGTGCAAGAGTATTTAGAAGCAGTGTTGCTAAACTGCTTATAAACACTAATATTTTAGCACTCTTCTCCAGAGCACAGGGTCCCTGCTGAGGGCTAATTGCAAGGAAAAAGCTCATCAGTGCAATTTGTGGTTTAATTTAACCATCTGCATTACCTTGGCATTACAAGCAATATTTATCTGATTTTAGAGTCAACTTAAGGAAGCTCAGTTGCCAAGAGACAAGGTTTAAACTCATCAGATAGCAGGAAGACAAAATACTCGTCTAGGTAAGGAAGGCTCAATGCCTTATGGGGCATTGAGCAACCTGATTTACTACTGCGAGGTGTCCCTGTGTATGGCAAGGGTGTTGGAACTAGATGATTTTTAAGGTCCATTCCAACCAAAACCATTCTATGATTCTATGAATGATGAGCAAAGTCTGGGAAAACATTCTTTCAGTCCTTTCACTAAATGAAGTTGATGTTACAATACTGGAAAATATCCAATGCAAATTAGGTTTTTGGGTTTTGTTTAAAATAGTCAGGTTACTCCAACTACACCAGCTTTTGAAAATAACCTCTTAGTTGCACATGTGTTTTTACAGAAGAAGGAAAAACAAACCAAAGCAATGAAAAAGCAATACCTGAAGGTAAAAGCTATAGTATAGAAAGATAGGATAGGTCACCTAGCATGGGCAGTTTCTCCAAGTAGTGAAGTGCTGTACTTACAACAATATTGCAGTAATATTGCATTTATTTTGAAGAATATGGGAGAAGATGTGGGGCTTTGTAGTGTTCTCTTGTCTCACCCAAAATTATTAAATACCAGTTTTTGCTTTTTGGAGTATGAGAATATACATTATTTATGTAAGAAAGTGGGCAAAAATTCAGAAGAAGATTAAAAATGTTGTCACCCTTCCAGGAAAATACTAAAATCTAAACATGGAGCAGATACCTTGATTAATTTGTGAGTTTGGTTTTTTTTTCCAGGGCTTAATTTGGGGATATCAATAATGCATAAATATGTCCACTTACAAAAAAAAAAAAAAAAAAGGCAATAAATTTTTAGTCTGGGTATATGATTACTGAATCATATCCAAACCGAATGGAAGAGGTTTAGTTATTTGCATTTTCTGCATTCTGCATTCTTCCTTGTGATTTCCCCAGCTGGAATGCAGTTTGCCAGAGTCCTTGGGATCATTAGACCTACACTCAGCACGTGGAAAGAGGGATGTGACAGCATGGTTTTCAGCACTATAACTCACAATCACTGTGTTTAGACAGTCCTGTCTGTCATTCATACTGTATCTGAACAGATCGGACCCCTGAAAAAGTTTCTGCATTTCATTTTGCAAGCTGGCATGCCAGAAACTAAACTCCCCATCACAAATTTATGTGCTGTTTTCCCCATGAAGGACTTGTGGGAGCGTTACTTTGAGCTGTGCTTCCGTGACATGTACTTCAGCACGGGCTTTCTCTGCTGATGACTCAAGATCTCTGAATAAGGGAGTTAGAGAGCACCTTTGTGCATTTCTTGTGAACTTGTTCTATGTACGCATAATGAGATTCTGTTCCTAGTCTTTTGTGTCATGACTGAAACCACAGGACTCACAATACAGGCAGAGAAGACAGGTGTTTTAGGTTAACACAACTAGACTGAGACTGTTTTCTTGCCTGGAAAAAAAGATTATCTCTGTTCAATGACTTTTTTAATAGTTTCTACATAATGTGAATTGGATTTTGAACACATTCCTTAGACTTGGTATGAAAAAATTGTGTCATTTTAGGATTTTGATCTTGTGAAGCCTAAATAAATTCCTTGAAGAAATTGGGTTGCTGTTGAGATCCCAAGTAACTTTACTCTGAGCTAACCTTTCACAATACTGAACTTCTTCCAATATGCTGCCTAATTAAGAGTCTACAAAAGAACACTCAAAAGATTTATTGGAAACAATTTTGTTTCCTACTCATCAATAAATAATGATGAAATGGCACCAAAATCATTGTGAGAGATCCCACAGCCACAGTGGTTGAGATGTTGCTCTGTCCAACCCTTTGATCAGAACAGTCAGCTACAGCAGGTTTCTTAGAACCATGTCCACTTGATTCTGAGTATCTCCAAGGACAGACACACCACAGGACTTCCCTGGGCAACTTGTGCCAGTTCATAACCACCATCACAACTGAACAGGTTTTCCCTTCTTTTAAAGTGGAATTTTCCATATTCACTGTGTGCCCATTGCCTCTTGTTCTGTCACTGTAAACCCCTGAGAAGAGCCTCAGCCCACATTCTTTTCTCTCCCCATCAGGTATTTATATATGTAGATAAAATCACCCTGAGCTTTCTCTCCTCCAGTCCAGCTCTCTCAGCCTCTCCTCATATGACAGCAGTTGCTTCAAGCCCTTCACCATCTTTGTGATATTCACTGGTCTGTCTGCAGCGGTTCCATGTCTCTCTTGTAGTGGGAAGGCCAGTGGGAACTGGACACAGCACTCCAGATGCAGCCTCACCAGCACTGACTAGAGGCAAAGTATCACTTCCCTTCACTTGCTGGCAGTGGTCTTCCTAATGGACTAAGGATGACCTTGATATTTGCTTTGTTGTCCACCAGAAACCCCAGGGCATTTTCTGACAAGACACATTCTAGCTGGTCCGTTCCCAGCCTGTGTTGGAGCCTGGAGTTATTCCTGCCTTGGGACAGGACTTTGCACTTCCTTTTGCTGAACTAAGTGAGGTTACTGTCAGCCCATTTCTCCAGTCTGTCAAGGTCCCTCTTGGATGCAGCACATCCTTTTCATCAGTCAGCTGCTCATCCCACATTTGTGTGATCTGCAAATCTAATGACAAATAGGCCCATGCAGAAAAAACTAGTTGTCTTGCTTTAAATTACTGTATGGAGATGACTTCATTTCCTTTCTCAAAATGCTTCAAAATTTTTCAGCTTATATTGTTGCTAATGTGATTCTATGAATTGATTTAATCAATATCTTCAGCTCTATCTGAATGCTATCACATTCCATGTTGAGAAGAACAAATCCTCCTTTTGCTTGCCAGCTCAGAAGTCTTTGAATATGTCATTGAAATAGTCAATCAACATCTGAAATTTTTAATGGTATTCAGAGGATCCAGAGGCTGGTCATCTGATCGAATGTCCCTCCTATCAGATCTACCTGATGTCTGAACTCTCAGCCTATAGATTACAGGCTAGGAAAGAGATCTGTTCTCTGTGGTCAGTAGCATGCCAATGCATTGCCTTTTTTTTGTTTTGTTTTGGTTTGGTTTTTTTGTTTGTTTGGTTTTTTTTGTTGTTGTTGGGTTTTTTTGGGTGATTTTTTGGTTTTTTTTTGTTGTTTGTTTGTTTTTTGTTTGTTTGTTTTGTTTTTTTGTTTTTTGGGGGTTTTTTTGAGGTTTGATTGCTTGTTAAACTATCAGGCTGTATGAAATAACTACTTTTTTTTCCGTCTTGAAACAGGCTGTCATTCATGATGACATGGAATAAAAATATTTGATGTGAATTTGATTTGAAATGTGATCTGACTATCTTTTTTTTTTAGAGGCAACCGTGGAACAAGAAATTTGCTTCTGGTATGTCTAAAAAGTCTTCAGATATATGGGTGAAGGATAGTCAGGGTTTTTTTATGCAAGGGACAATGAGGAAAACATATCTTGCAGTAATATACATTGAAAAGTATGTTGTACTTTAGTTGGAGAGATTTTTAGCAAAAATGTTTCTTAGCGGCCTTTTTTTCCTCTTTCTTCTTGGAAGTCAAAGTCTGCACCTCTTCATTTCAAAGAAGCAATTCTGAACCAATTCAGCTAAATTGCAGTGAAAGGCTCATTGAAAATTCTTGGGATGTGCTTCAGGGTGGTCGTTAGGTTACATCCTTCCTTTCTCATCAAGATGGGAAATACTGTATTATGAATTTTCATTCTTTTAAAATCAAAGTGAGATTCTAATACTTGGTGATTCTTATTCCTGGTGAAAGAGAAAATAATGTACTGTGTTGAATAGCATTAATTTGTGCAAGTGTTTGTTAAATTAGACTAGGCTGTTTTAAGTAAATCCTGCTATTTAAATTACCTTTTTGTTGTGTTGATCTTTGATTGCAGGATTATTTCAAAGCTAAATGAAAATGCCTGAAAACCTCTGGCTACTTTTATACTCAGTGTTTGCTTGCCTTCACTGCATAGCATTTTGTGTACAGACACATTGCAAATTCAGTATGAAATGAAGGAAGATTTTAGGTATACCCAGTCTGGCAGAACTGATGTTAGCTTTACAACAAACCAGACAAGTCTGGTCTCCATCCAATACTACATTCTGCAACTAGCGTGAAGTGAATGCTATTACTGTAGTTGCACTCCCAATCCAGTTCAAGGCCAGTGCAAATCTGCTGCGGGATTACACCACAGCCCATGACTCTGACCCCTGAGAGGGCACTGCAACCTCCACCGCCTCCCTCTCTTCTCCTTCCCTTTGCACATCTTTGAGGAAACATCTTAACTCTGTTGAGCGGTACTCTGTGCAAGGCCTAAGAAATCTGGAGCCTACTTACACTTACAGATTGAGAGTTGCACTCCGGGCATGATTTTGTTACAGTGAGGGGCCAATATATCTTTAAACTTCCTCAGGGGCCTGGTATGTTCAGCCTTCATACAAACAAAAAATAACTGCACATTTGTTTTCACATAAAGCACTGAATCCGGATGAGTGGCAGGTCTGATGGGGAAACAAAGGAGAACAGAAACATGTTCAGTCAGGAACTTCTAATGGCTGCAATGAGAAGGGTATATTGATGGCTAACAGAGAAAGAAAAAAATGGCCAAAAAAATCAGCTTGAAGTGCAGAAAACTAGAGAGAAAAGAGTATGTGCCATATTAATATATACACCAGTATATGAAAGGATATAGTGTCTTAATGAACCAAACGAGAATATATTAACCTGCAAGTATTTTTTGAAACTTTCTGTGCATCACCAGGTATTGGCAACTTCATTTTGTAGTTATTTAAGTATTATTTTTTTTACTTTGTGGTTAAAAATGGTGAAAGCTTCCAGCTGTAAGTATTGGAATAAAGGAAGAAGGAATACTGCAATGCCAGTGGGGTGAAGAGTTGATACTGTAATAGCAGGGACTTGTAGCCCTGCTGTATCTCTGCACTATAAGCAGAGAGGAGAAATTGAGGGAAAATAAAATTGCAGCTGTATGGAATTGCAGGTGACAGTGAGTGAAAGTCTTTCAAGTTAAAAAATTACATTTGCAGAATTTTTTATTTTCCTGGAGATACGTACATGTTGTTACTCTTGCAAAGACTTTTTTCAGTAGGAAGATCTGAGATACACATAGTCTCCACGGTCATATATGATCCTGACTTCAGATAAGTTAGAACTGAAAATGTGGCCCCAAAATAGTCATTGCAGTGCCCTTTCCATCTAGCAAAAAGGTCAATGTATTTCAATTATAACCCGGCAAAGTAATATTATTGTCATTACTTTGTCTGTCTTTAGAACCAATACTCAGAATTAGAAGAAATTCACTGCAATCTGCAGGGAAAATAAGAATAGCTTTCTAATCCATGACTGTTTTACACAGCATATTTTTCATAATGGTAAAGCCAATATCTTTCTAATAGTGTTACAGTTGTATTATAACATGTAGGGTTTGTTGTTTGGTTGTTTGGTTTTTTTATCCTCTGTAACCAGATACACATACTTTTAGAAGATATGTGGTTTATTTTGCTTCTATAAGGACATTATTATACAAAAAATTTACATTGTCAGTTTGAGATGTTTTACATTTTAATGATATAAGCTGAATGCTGCAAAATAAGCAAATCATTACAAAGCATAATGTAAATTGGGAAAACCATTTGCAGCCTACTAAGGCTTTTTTCAAAATTAAGCAAAAGAGTCAGCGAAGATGACAGATGGGTTTTGTGTGCATTAATGAAGACAGTAGGAAGTGAAAATGTATTCTTCTGAAATATAATAAAGGTGGCTGATGCCATCTTCTGGAGGTTACAATGATGATTCCGAACACTGAGGATTCTAGACTGAAAAACATGGGGTTTTTTAAATGCAGTTCAGGATGTTTCAAACAAACAAACAAAAAGTATATTAGCCATATATCATGTAGAGAGGACATTGAACAGCTTGATAGCAGTTGCTCACTCTGGAACATTTAGGGTGCTTTCCAATGCTGAATTTCCAATTTTTGCCAGTTCTGAATAATGATAGATAAAAGCATTCATCTCTAATTCACAGAAATTGATCTTGTGTAAGTTATCTAGCATTTTATACTGAATGTCTGTGGGTTTTTTGGTTTTTTTATTTGTTTGTGGGTGGGGTTTTTTTGTTTGTTGGGTTTTTTTGAGAGGGAGTTGTTCGTTTGGGGGTGGGGGTTTTTAGTGTGTTTGTTTGTTTGTTTTGTTTTTGTCTGTTTTGTTTTTTCAAGTAGGGGATTTGCTATACCAGTACTTTGATATCAGACAGTTCTAGGCTAGCTTTCCCAGTACCAGCCTAACCCTGGAACTGTCAGTGTGTAGAAGTGGCTGTATGAAAAGCCACGTGGGACCAGAATACCATATTCTCTGAGAGATCACCAGCAGGTTTTCTCATCCCTGACAAGCCTGATGCACATCTGCTTAGGTGTCTCCTTGTTTGTTGAAGTGAAAAGATGCAACATTTTTCTTTAAGAAAACCGTATCTTGTTCTGTGTTTAACTGCTGCAGCTCATTCCACTTTCTTCCATTCTTTCATTTCTTTGGCAGCTGAGAGGGAGCTTGTCTTCATAGTACAGTTGTGAACCTTTTGTAACAGGGTCATGTAGCTTCTGTAATTGAGGCCTGCTACTTGCAATAAAAGGACTTATGAAACACCACAGAACAGCAAAGGAAGACTGTAGAGGGTATGTGGCTCTGAGTCTTGGTGTTTTTTACAGTCAAAGTGGAAGACTAGTAATTTTCTAGTCTTCAGGCTTCACGGTTTAATTAAGCCTCATTTTTCAAAGTTATTTCTTTCACAGAATTTATTGATTCTCTCTTCATTTCTCACTGTGACTTTGAGAGACAGACCTTAGTGTCTTAGTGGGGAAGCCACTGTGCTTGCCTTTTAGAGGATGTACAGAGCAACTGGGGACAATAATCTGCAGAACATCCTAACTACCAAAAAAGGTATGTTTTGATTTATGTGCAAATGCTGCCCAAAAAGGCACCTAATAGTTAATACTGAAGTAATCTGATGTCATCTATAGTTGAGCAAAATTCAGTGAGACTAGTAAATAAAAAATTTCCAAACCAATATTAGTTCTGATTTAATATTTTCATGAAAACACCAGGGTGGTTGAGATAACTTTTGAAATATAAGTTCTTTCACTTTGCAGAGGAAACATGTCATTAGCACAGAAAAAAGACTCAGTCTTGTAAATGGCAAAGTATCTCCTGATGTTCTCCTTCACTAGGAGGTGATGTGTATACATACACGCACACACACACAGACACACACACACACACGTAGATATAGATAGATATAGATAGATATAGATATAGATATAGATATAGATAGATAGATGTAACTTTTGCAGTGTGAAGCCCTTATGGAAAACCATTTACAAGTGACATGAACACACAGACTGAGGAATGTGGAATGAATACACTCTTGAGAAGTGCTGAGCATGTTCAAACTGTGTACTGGTTAGATTTTTAAAAACTGGATTGCATTATAACTTTTAATGCTACAGATGAATATTGGGATGGTTGAAAGCAGCATCGTTTGGAAATTTGAACAGGAACTTCAAAGACAGTTTCTTTTTTATTTATTTTAAGGAAGAAATGGGACCCCAAATGCTCATTGACTGTCATGTTTGTATGTGCTCATACAATGATGCCTCTTAATTAATATGAGTAAGGTTATAGTATAATCAGAGATATAGTCATGTATGATTAAATTACTACAGTGTAAGTGAAAGCTACTGAAAACAGTGTTTATGGAAAATATGAAAAATTGCTTTACCAGCTGCTACTGTACTTTCATGTCAGATGGCAAGTCAAATTTCTTCACTGTGTTTTTATAAGTATACATAAATGGAGGAGTGTCACCTCTGTACAATAACACCAGGTATTTGTTCTAATTTTCCATTAAAATACATATATGTTAAAGTATTTCTTCTGGTAAATATTGCTTGTGTAATACAGGACAAATATATTAAAATATACATACCCTCTACAAATTTATTAAAAGCACACATTTTCCTGCATATTTAAAATGCTTTTGCTAGTGTTTTGGTTTTTATTTGCATCTTCAGGCAAAAATGTTACATTCTTCTGAAAATATATATTTAGTTTAATTATAAACGTAGTAGTTACAGTGTTTACTTCTCAGCAGTATTTGGTATTTTATTTAGAATACTTGTAACTGGGAATTTGTTCCTAGTGCTCATCAGTGAACCCTGTTCATTCTGTTTGTTTGTCCCAGTGCAGTCTGCCTGGGTTAAAATAGCAGGTTAATTCTTTATTGTGACAGTTTTACAAACTGGGGGAGCTTTGTGCATAGTGTTACTGTGTTCTTTCTCAGTACTGTAACACAAGAGGTTTACCTTACTGCTCAAGCTAATCCTCTTTTCCTCAGAAATATTGCCAAAGGTTTTGCATGTTGGTTGCTTTCAGCCATTCATCTTCTGTGTTTCATTATCCTCACCCCTTCTGACTCAGATGTCACATCATTCCTGCTTTTCAGTTAAAATGTAGTTCAACTGTTTAAATACTTGTTTGACAACATTTGTCACTACTCCTTAATACTTTATTGAGTCACCTTCAACATCATGCACAAATTTTTCTAATGTCCTATCTCACAGGCTTAATTTTTATCATCCGTGCCCTTCAAATCATTAATGAGGATTTGACAAGGTGTTTCCCTTTCCCCTACAAATGTTTCCCTGCCTGAAAAACATGAGCACAGCATGTTAAGTGGTCCTGGTTTGGCAGGATAGTCTTCAAGGATTCAGACTTAACTGTAGTTAACTGTATTTCTAGTTCTCCATCTGTATCATTATACATGCATACTCAGATTGATGCCCACTTTTTTTTATTTAAATAATATGACTCCCTTTTTCCTGCCATTTCGTGGATTCCTCTGAGCATTTGTTCTGTGGGGAGGGACAAATTAGCCCTCTAGTATTTATATAATATTTGGTATTCTGGGGCTTTAAAAATAAATATGTGCTTGGCAGTTCCTGCACATAAGAGACAAATCTGGTGCCAAATACCTGCAATTCAACTAAATCAATTTTCTCTGTTGTTCTGAAGTATGAAGGGACATGAGGCACTTAAAAATGGGAGTAATATGGACAGGATGTAATTCTGACATCATTAAGTTTGCTATACTGCCCTCAAGCAAGTGATGGAATATACATTTTATATGTTTAAAAGCATACTTTTACAGACCAAGACATCATACAGTCCTGATCAGAAATACTGAATAAATTCATTAAAACAACAGGAGTAGTCCATGGACCTGTTATATCTGTCTAACAGCGATCAGTGTTGAATCAAAAAAGTTGAATTGGATCCCTTTTGGTTTAAACTTTCCCGAATTAATTTTCTAATTTTGGGCATGTAGGAATACATATTTTAATATGAATTCTAGATTAGTTCCTATTTTGG
>JAWWEU010000091.1:4800886-4812840 GCA_035583155.1 Acropternis orthonyx
TAGGTATGAGAAAGATACGCAGTGCTGAGGATGGAGGATTTAAATTATTTCCAACACCTTTGGAATGCTAAAAGCAGTCAGGAACTCCCTTGTAGGAGAGGAAGTCCCTGCTCTCTCAGGCGATGCAGCTCACATTCTTGCATCATGTTGGGATATGGTTGACAGGATTCAAGACCAAGAGAAAATGCAGGTGCTGCCTTAGGTTGACTGAGGTTCATGAAGTATGTTGTCAGCTCCTACAAATGATGGACCTAGCTCAGAAAAGCCACAATCAAGTGGGTTTTATGTATAGAGAAGGAAATTTTGTATTTCCAAGACCACACTTTGGGCTGTTAAAAATTAGTTACTTCTCAAAGACTACACAATATAATTCAAATTTATCTTTTTATTTTAATGTCCTTTTCCTGTTTGCAGAAATAGTGTATTTGAAATCCATAGTAATTCTTCTTTCTAGTAGGATATATGATTTCAATTGAAAATATTGATACAGCCACTATTCACAACTGAAAAATATCTATTAAGCTTTTTGAAAGTTGACAGTAGTTTTCTTACCTTGGTAACGTAAGTTGCCACAACTCAATGAAACTAACAGAAGGAGTTCTTTTTAAAAGGTTTTAGTCAGTTAGGCTTCAATAGCCCACAATAAGTTTAATAATATTTAGAAAAAATATATAAAAATCAATAGAACAAATGTGGGAGAAAAAAGCTGATGCACAGGGGAAAAAAGAATTTTAATACAGAGATCTGTACATGTCTAAGGGATTATGCCAATGAAAGCAGAACATGTTTCTGGTGATGTTTTTTCAAAAATATGGCATAATTGAGAATGGACCATCTAATTATTAGAACAGAACTGAATACTCTGTTCAGTAGTGAAGGTAAAATCAAGCAGATTCTTTTGCTAGGGGAAAAATAAAAATTTTTGTTTCGATCTTTTACCCTAAAATATGAATAGATAAGTCGCAATCCAGAAATATGTTGCATTTTTGTGATGCTTATCAACAGCTCTGTTAAAACCAGTTGTGATGTTAAAGAATACATTCAGGTGATAAGCATATTCTTAGATTAAAAAAGTGTTCAGTAAGTCATGAGGTTTTTCATAGCTAATGTGAAACCTCTTTGTAAGGTCAGAGTGAAAGCTCATTTTGATGGACTTTCTTGTCCTGTCTAGGATAGAAAATACAATAGGAAGTGCTCCCTCAGGCATTGATGGGTATTTAACCTACTGTTTAAATGTCACTGCTTGACTTGTTTCCCCACCTTAAAGGCAGAAGCAAAGTATGTCCTTAGCTCTTTAGAAGCAATAATCAACATTAATTGGTGTCATAGCATTCTGCTGCAAGAAATAAAGGAGAAACTTAACTCTTCTACTGCTTGAATTGCTCATTCTCTAAGTATTTCCAAAGTTAGTCTTTCTAACATATCAATGCAAGCATCTCTCCTATTGTCACCTATCTATCACACCTCTGGTGCAGCAGAGGGGAACTTTCACTGGACAACTACTTATGCAAGGGTTCAGTCAAGATAATTTTGAGAGTCCACACTGGTTTACCAATGTATGAATATCATCCCAAAGTTATTGGAAGGTTTAACCTCCCATATAGGTTGTTAGAAATTTTTGTCCTCTGATTGAAGAGTTATGAAGGTGCTGTGGATTACAGAAGTACATTCAAAGTCCTGATTAACTAAGGGGAAATTGTGAATGCTGGCTAAATGTACACTACACAACTGTTTTACAGATACTGTGTCTTTCACATATCCAAGTTTTAATCAATCACTATGTAATATCTCAGTTTTATTTGTTTACTTTTCAGGTAATACCATAATTTTAAATGCAATTACAAGCATCTACTCAAAATCTGTTATCTCTACTTCTAAAAAAATTACCTGTTTTCCCAACCTACCTTTGCAACATTTCTGATATTTCCAGTTACATAAAGAAATTTCTATACCTTTCTGAAAATTGAAGATAATTATCCCTTTGAGTGCTATGACTTCTCAAATACATTTCTTTTGGTGAACTGTTGTGTTTGATTTAACAAATTCTTAAGATAGTCTTGCATCACAGGCCAAAAGGAACAAAATTGAGGAATTATGTAAACAAAAGATTTGTCCACACTGCAGGTTAGACTAGCATGCTTTTAATAAGCGTTACTAAAAACTGTTGTGAAAGCTTTCTGAAGTAAAATGCTGACCTTTGTAGACTGAAGTAACTTATATAGTGAATGTGTTATTTTTCCTTTCTTGTACAATACATGCTTGCAGGACAGTATGAGTTCATGGAGAGAGAGTGCTCTTCTCAGCAGTGAGTTTCCACTGTCCAAAATGGGTTGGTTGTTCACTGCTTCAAATAGGTGTGACATGGATGAGACACGTAATTCATTACTTAATCTGAGAGGGATGGCTGTGGACCTTAACGATGACTTCTTCCTTCTGTAATCTGTCATTGGTATCCAGCTTCACTTAGCAGTGGTGAACAGCCAGTGTCTCTCTTTTTGTGCAAAACTTGTCAAAAGTAGGTGACACGACTGTTAAGAAAAACAGTAACTGTGCTGAAGTTAGATTTTTTTGAATGAAGAGATTTTATGTGCTAGTCTACACTTTGAAGCTGAAAGAATAAAAATTTAATTTTATTACTATCAGCCAAAAAAGATGGAGGACCATTGCACAGGATTGCATCCAGATGACTCTTGAATATCTCCAGTGAGGAGACTCCACAACCTCTCTGGGCAGGTCACCCACAAAGTAAAGAAGTTCTTTCACATATTCAGGTAGAGCTTCCTGTGCATCAGTTTCTGCCTGATGTCTCTTGTCCTGTCACTCAGCACCACCAAGAAGAGCCTGGCTCCATTCTCTTGACACCCTCCTTTCAGATAATTATAGGGATAAAATCCCTCTCAGTCGTCTTTGGGCTAAACAGACCTAACTCTCAGCCTTCCATAGAATCATGGAATTGTCCAGTTTGGAAAAAACCTCTATGATCTTCAAGTCCAATTCTCTCAGCCTTTCCTCCTAAGACAGATGCTCCAGTCCCTTGATCATCTTTGTTGCCCTCCACTGGACCTACTCGAGGAGCATCACATCTCTCTTGTGCTGAGGAGCCCAGAACTGGACACAAGGACTCCAGATGCAACCTCACTGGCCACAAGGGCACGCTGCTGTCTCATGGACAGCTTGCTGTCCACCAGGGCCCTCAGGTCCTTCTCTGCAGAGCTGTTTTTCAGCAGGTCAGCCCCCTGCCTGTACTGGTGCCTGGAATTATTCCTCCACAGGTCCAAGACTGCATTTGCCCTTGTTGAATTTCAGATAGTTCTCTGCCCATCTCTTCTGCCTGAGATCTTTCTGCAGGGCTGCACAGCCTCTGGGGTATTGGCCACTCCTCCCAGCTTTTGTGTGACCAACAAACTTGCAGAGAATATTTTCTATACTTACTTAGAGAATACTGAGTAGTTTTTTCCTGCTATATAGATATCACAGGCGCTTTTTTTCCCCAAAAAAAATTCAGCAGTGAGGTAATGTCTTCTTTATTTTTGTATCTCCTTTTTATTAGAGTTCTCATGAACAAACAAATGCGCAATTGCATAAACACATCTACAAGGTATATTATAAAATGAATTCCTATGATTTTAGTTGTCTTTTTTTTTTCAGTTCATGTTTTTGCTATAAAAGACACACTTTGATAGGTCAGTAGTCCCTCTACCTCAGTAGTCTCTTTCTGCCAATGGCAGTAGGAAAGAAGCTACCAGCACACTCTAGTGTCATCAAGTACATCTTTTGCATCCACAGCAATTGATTTTGTAAGTTCCAGGTATGCCCTCCTCAGCTTTCTCCATTATAAACAGAACAGCTATACCCTCTTCAGTCTCTCCTAGAAGGCCAGTAATTCAGTCCCCTTTATCAGCCCCACAATTATGGAGTCATATTAGGTTTGTGTGAAATGCACTCTGCATGTCAATAAAATTTAAACTTCAAAATCATAGCCCTTTCCCACCTTTTAATAGTTCTACACTGCTGGGTTTTTTCCCTCGAAAGATTTCTCAAATGAAATATTACACCACTTGCTGATTCCATGATCTGTCTGCAACTGAACCATGAAGCATTTTTGAAGAGATAAATACTGTTTTTAAATATTGAGCTTAAAACTATTCACATCTGTGTAAAGTCTACTCATATTTTATACTGTGCATAACAAGCTGGGTACTTACTACAGTAAGAGCATAGTAATTGAATTTTAGAGAAAACAAGAATATTAAACAGGAAAATGTCCAAAAATTGTCTATTTAGTATAGAAATAAAGACAACAAACCTGTTGGTCAAGGATGGTGAAGAAAGAGTGGCAATATATTCCTATTTCCAACCTCCCCCCCCCCCCCCCACCCCCGGAAATACTGTGGTAGTATATAGCATTTTTTCTTCCTAAGAATTTTGATGAAAACCAAGAACCCAGAAGGAATATTGGGACTATTTTAATCACTGTATTATGTTTCTTATTGGAGATTTAAAAGCATGAAACTTAATGGAAATAACTGTTTAACACATACATGCGCATATAAGTTTGATTGAGACCTGTGAGGTGATATGTGTTTAGTCATGCTAAAAGCAAGTTTTTAGAAAGAAGTAGTCATTGGCTGAGACTTAGTGACTGAGTATCTTGAATTGTTAAGTCAGTTTTCTTATTGTAGCTGGTACAATGGAAAGGGTAATGTGAGATATCCTGCCCTGGGGCTTCATGTTTGTTCTATGGCATGTGTTGTGAAGAACCAGCCTGAACAAGAAACCATAGTGGCAAGCCAGGGGAAATAAAGGCCTGTGCAGGAAAACTGAGAAGAAAGTGTCTCAAGGAAAACATAAAACTGCAGAAAACAAGCATGACAATGGTGGTCACTGTTACAGCAGTGTTGTCTTCTTGTCAGAGTTCTGAAAGGAGTCATGGCCTGATACTGCCTGCAGGCAGCACCTGCTTGGCAAGAAGCACCTCTGCCTCGCCCGAGACCATCGCTATTTCTTAGGAGTGTCTCTCCAGCATTCACACAGGTTTAGGCTGTTCCTTTGCAGCTTATGTCATGCTTGCATATCTTTTCTATCTTTTTCATGGGTGTGAGGTAAAGATTTGAAAACATGGAGTTTAATTATCTCTCATTAATTTTGTTGATATCTAGGCAGAAGAATTCTGACTGCTCCAGGCTACCTGAGCTAGCATTAAAGCTAGCTTTGCTTTGAGCAGGAGTTTGGACAAGTGGGAAGTGTCTTCAAACCTAAGTAAAATACTGATTATATCATTCCATAAGCTGTATAACTAAGTACTTTGATGAAGGTCAGGCTGTATAAAATGATGTCTGGTGTACAGAAAAAAAGCAAGAGCTTGGATCTTAGCAGTGCTTTATAATATGTGTCTGAATTTACCAGAAGAAGAAATTGAAATCCAGTCATCTACTATGAAGTTGCAAAGTAATTTTGTAAAAGCAATCAGCTGGAGAAGCTCTTATGCAAAGCAACCTGACAAGGGTGTGTGTCTTTGTGTGTTCAATTTCTGGCTCTAGAAATACTTTCAGTGTGCTCTTGTATTATATGTACATAAGAGAAGAGAGAATTACTGATATTGTATCATGGTAGTTGTGCTTATATTGTTTTATGTCTTGCCCAGAGGGAGGAAGCTCCTGATATTATTTGCCCGTGTTACAGTGGCTTGGAGCAGTCATTGTTTGTGGAAGTATGCATTAGTACTTTGATAGCTCTCTCTAAAAGAATGTGATTTATTAGAACATAATTTGCTTGGACTAAATGAGAGCTATGCTGTTAACTTTTTGTAAATTGATGATTAAGTGCTTTATCAGTATTAAATGTTAGCCATTAAAGGATGCATTTTGTCTATCATGTTCTGTTAATTATTTCAGCTATGTTCTATTCTACTAAATATCAATGTACTACCGAGAGTCTGACTGTTCTGGAAGTTTGTCTAGTCAAATAGATAAAATCTAGTATCACCTGAAGAATCTAGCTTGAATAAGTTTTACTCTAAATACACTTGCTGTCAATTTATTCTATTAATAGTAATTGCTGCAGCTAACTTTTCACATCATCTTTCTTGGACAAAATATGATCTTTTCCTTCTGGGTATAGTTCTTTATTTGTTCAATATATACCTTGTTTTCTTTTTCTAGTATTCTGGAGATGTAGAACAGTGACACAGTAACTATTTCTTGAAGTTTTATTCCTAGATTCTGCTTTGCCTTTTTTTTAATGAAGTTTATTTGTAAGTGGGTATGTCTACCAGATTAAATGGAGTGGGAAACAGCTGAAACTAATGGAATGCCTCTACAGGAAAAGGGAATTTTCACAGCCTGTTTGTGCTGCTGTTTTCACTCAAGTAAGACCACAAATAAACCACCTTGATTTAAGGAATTTACTGAACCTGGGTGCCTGACATTAAATGCAAAAAGAGGCTGTAGTGATGAGTTGTTTTAAAATCTACTAATTTACATACAGTTCAGTGCATGTGTGAGTATATGTTTGTGTGTTCATGTGTTTGTGTACACACTGTGTAATCTCTTACATTACAAATTATCACATAAAATTCAAAAACAATTGATATAAACTCATTTAGATTGCAACAACAATAAGAAGTTCAATTGCTTTCAGTGGTAAAAATCAACGAGTGAAAACCATGTGTCCAAAAGTTTTATAAATAGAGTTTGATATACTCCACAAAATCAAGCTGCTATTCTGCTGTCTCTGGACAGGAGCTCTCTGCTGAAAAAGACCTCCTGGGCATGGTACTGGAATAGAGTAGTTACATAGAAGTGCTGAATTATTATGAAAAACCCCCAAACTAGATGGATAATTTTTTTTTATTTTTATTTTTTGATCTCACAAATACCATTTGCAAGAAATTTCCACAAACAATTTCTTTATCATCTCTTTCAAGATGGTTTTTGGGCTCTGCAGGGGAGCAAGAAGATGATATAGAGGTGGAAGGGTTCAATGTATTAGGAGGAAGGGAATGGGATGCAGGGATGCCCTGTGTGTGAACCTTTGTTTTATCCACATTCTCCTGTGCTAGAACAAGAGAAAGCAGTATGGATTTCGTTCCACATTCTTGCAGAATTTGACAGAGAGGCTTTGTGTGTGGGGCTCAGAGCAATTTACCTTCTGTTCCATACCAAAAAGCATCTTATTCTTCTCAGGTGTCATTTTCGTTTTGGTGTCTTTTCCTTTACATTCCTGCCCTGAACCTCTTCCTGATCTTCTTCCCACTCTTTTCTAAGCACAAGCAGCTGCTCTTGTAGTCAGGAACTTTCAGAGAAATTAACATTTAAAGCCTAGCCCCTTACTACTGCCTACTCTCCTTGTCAGTCTTTATGGTACCTCTGTCCTGCCCATTCTGCCATTCTTTCAGACATGTCAGCTGTTGGGTAGGCATATGAGTGGCTCACCAGAAGCTCTTGCTCATGGCTCACCCACAGATCTTGTGCCCTATCTAGTTTTAACAGGCATTACTCAATACTCACCTTGTGTTTCTCTGCTTCTTCTTTTTAAAATTCAAATGGTTCATAATACCCTTGCTCTCTTTTGATTATAGTGTGTTATACTTTATCCTGCGCCTTGATTGACATTTGTACCTACCCACTTCCCTCCTGTTGTCTGAGAAGCTACCTCCACAAGTGTGTAAGTGCAAACATTTAGCCATCTTGCTTTTTTGTTCCTTATGTTATTTTTCCTCCTCTTCCCTTCCTCCTCCACAGACAGCTAGGTGTGTGTCTCAGCATGTGGTGTATATACTTAATATTATCTTTAGATGTGCTTGCTATTCCCTTTAAACACATCTAAACAGAATAATAAAAATTATAGCTCTTTATTCATCAGTTTCACTGTCCGCCTCTGGAGATAAATGCGTTCCCACAATGTTTCAAAAAAATTTTCCATAGATAACAGGTAAAATATCTTGGAATGTTGGAAATTCTGTATCAGTTGATGCCGTTTGGAAAACAAGTGAGTGCATTTGAAATGTATATATGCATATATGTCACACCCCACCCCCTTAGTCTTTGAATATTTCTTTCAATCTTCTACTCGTTTTTCTATATTAAATTAGAAAACATAGTTTTTAAGATGCTTTTACAAAATCTGTTAAGTTTTCAAAGCAAAGTGCTACCATGACAGTCTCATATAAACTATGGTGAAAATGAAGACATACACCTGGAATGCTTTTCTGAATGACTAGAGTTTCTTGAAATCCTGCTGTAGTTTGCTGTAGTTCACTGTAGACAGTGACATCTGTGGAAGAAAGGTAAACCAAGTTACCATGCTTTATTCTAGCAGATGAATTGTTTGTCTGCAAAAGAGGCAGTGAGGTCTTATGAAGGGTGAGACCTATCTGTCAACAACAAAACCTTTCTGGCTTACTCTAGGGCAGTCTGGGAAATTGCTCTTTAAAAGAGTCACTTCACAATAAGGTGTTTTATTAGCTAAGATTTTGCTGATAACCAAACCAAAAGTCTCTTCTGTGCAGTGAAAGAAGGAAGCACTTGACAACGCTGAAAGAAAAGTGTGTCTGAGGCACTGAATTAATCAGGGGGGATTTTTTGTTTTGCTTTGTTTTGGTTTGGTGTTTTTTTTTTTTTTTTTTTTGTTATGTTTTCTCATTATTTCTTTGAAATCCGAAATGTTTTGTTTTCTGATTGACAATTGTTTCTATATTAGCTAGTAGTGATGTTGTAAATGTTTCGTGCTAGATTTTCTGATGAAAGTTTTGACACATATGCATAAATCACCCTCCTTCCCCCCATATCTCCCCAGTGATACCATCATCAGAAATTTGCTATTTATATATGTAAGCCTACCCTGAATTTTTTTTTATATTGGGGGACAACCCTGTAGATTGAAAATGAGGAAAATAAAAACCTACAACAGTATAAATTGTTTCAAATAGAGCTCAAAAATAAGACAAAATTCTTTTTACGTGGAGATATCTTGTTTTCCTTTTTTTTAAAATTTTTAATGTGAATCAGAATTTTATGTAAATTGGAATATGCTTTGAATGGATAAATTTTGAGGTGATATTTTTGATTACAGATGTATGTTTCTCTGAATTTCTGTTATATCATTAACTTGTCTGGCATATCCCTTGACACCTCTTCCCCCCCTCCCCAACAGTTCCAATTAAATTTATCATTCATCATCTTAATTATAGAAACAATTATGACAGCCTCATAGCAATTTTTTTTTGTTGTTTCATACAATTTTTAAAAAAAATCACGTGACCCCCCCCCCAAATTTTGGATTAAATGAAGAATTTCTGGTAAACAGAAAGTACTTTGCCACTCAGCTCTCAGGCAATTTAGGGATCAAGGACAGACCTGTTAAATTTTTTGGCTTCACCATGTTTTGTGTCGGGTTCTAAGCAGTCCCAAATGTGACCTTGCTATCCCTGCTCACGTGATTTTGTTTACTTCCTGCTGAATTCCCGTTCTTCCTTTCATATTTAAAGAAAAGATGTCGTCTCATGATGTGCAAGTTAAGGTTGAGGAAAACACACTGCATTCATTTGAAGTCAGTAATTGATAACAGAATTAGTGTCTTGTGGTAACCCAGCTGAAGAAGAGATATATCTCACCTAGATCAGTGTTTTGAATTGTTTCTCCAGAAACTGTGTTTTGAGGTATAGGGTTAATTAAAACTATGAAAATCATGTGGTGGGGCATTGTGATATCAATCAGTATTTCAGTAATGGATTATGAAACAAGAAATATTAAAAATATTAGTTTAGATAACTTTGAGGTGCCACAGAGTGCACAATACTGAAGACTAATATTTCAAGAGTGAGCTGAAAAGCTGTAAAAATTAACCTACTCACACAGTATATACTCATAGCAGAAGAGTGAGCTGTAAGGATATTCACTGTTGTGATGGTAAGCATTCTAAAACAACCTCCTCCTGCCCCTGCCCCCAGCATTTCAGTTTGTTTTGCTTTGGTTTTTTTAAGTGCAAAATACCAAATTAACTATTCGAGTTAAAATGAGTAATGCTGTATTTGCAGTGAATTCATGTTGTTCACATTACAGAACATAAACAATTATGAAGGAACATTAACTCAAATTTCCTATCATTTGAGTCTCCAGTCTTCGTAAATACGCAAACTGATCTTTCTTGAGAAACCTAATTTCTTTATCATCCGTGTAAACTTTATATGCAAATATCTGCAAGCAAAGAGCAGCTGGGAAATTACCTTTTTAATCTCATACTTAAATGCTTGGTGTTGTATTGCAGATGATGTGTTTGTTGTCTGGCGAACACATGTCAGAATGATTAGGGTTTTACAAACTTCAGAAAACTTTTATTGTGGTATTAGTGTTCTTTCTAGCTGCATTTTAAGTGAAGTCTGGGGCAGATACCACCATCTTGCTATATTCTGCAAGGGTGGTAGAGTGAGGTGAGTGCCCCTAGGCCATGGTGCCATGATGCATTGCATGCTTCATCCTACAGTTCAAAAGAATGTGACCCTTACTGCACTTATTGCAATGCTTAGTGCTGGGAATAGAAATGAAAATTAAATTATCAAGATCCAACGTATTTTTGAACATTGTCACAGGCTGGAGAGGGGACTGATCCAACTGTTGTAGATTAGCCCCAGCTGGCAGCTCAGTACTGTGGAGCTACTCACTCACTTGCCTCTCACCCCAGTGCGTTGTGGAGGAGAATCAGAAAAAAAATGTAGAACTCGTGAGTTGAAATAACAGTTTAATAACTGAAACAAAGTAAAATACAGTAATGATGATGCTGTTGCTGATAATAACAGGGACAGAGTGAGAGGAAGAGATAAACCTTCTGTGAGGCAAACAATAATGTAAAGAAGTGATGCACAATACAACTGTTCATCACTCACTAAATGATGCCAAGCCTGTCCCAAACCATGATCTACACCACTTCTGGGTAACTCCCACAGTTTATAAATTGGGCATGACATTGGCCAGTTCAGGTTACCTGTGCTGCCAGTGCTCCCTCCTGACTTTTTATGCAGCTCCTCACTGGCAGAACACGAGACACTGAAAAAGTTCTTAGTTTAAGAAAAACACAACTTAGCAACAACTAACACATTGATGTAGTAACAACATTACTTTCATACTGAATCCAAAGACCAGCACTGTATCAGGAAAAATCTCTGCCCCAGCCAAAACCAGAATACCAACCCTGTTTTACCTTTATTTTATTGTAACTGGTGAACTACTCCTAAAATGAGAATAGTCTTATTGGGGTGGGTTCTAAAGCTTAAAACAGATATTTACAGGTTTTCCCTGTATAAATATTTCGCATAGTTTTGAGTACCATTTTTCCATTCTACCTAGAATGGAAACTTGTAGTTTTTAATTTTTCTTACGCTTCAGCAAATATATGAAATGATAATCAGATTGACTGCTCAAGTCAGACAAAAGTACAACATTTTCAATATTAATTCTATACAAGAAGAAAATGAAAGTAAAGGTTTGGATTATATGTTTCAAATGGATTTTTCCAGAATATAGAAAATTTTAAATGTAGGAATCCATTAATTTGTTTAAATTTTTAATTTATTGTAATATATATTCAGATATGAAACCTTTTTACTGTATTTTTAGTTGTCTTCAAATTTTTCTTTCTTAGTGTTTGTTGTCATGGTTTTCTCTCATTATTGTTTTGGAGAATTCAGTATTTTCAGAGGATGAAGAGAGTTATTTTCTAAGTATTTTATGTTTTTAAGCTCTCTCTTCACTCCAGAGTGCATAATTCATATCATTCCAATGATATGTGAAATCCCTGCTCTAAGGGAGTATAACCTAAAATGTAAATTTCTCATATTTGAGTAATTCTGTGATACAGATTTGAAATTTATTATTAGAGTGTGAAAAGTGCAAATGTCTGTGTCTCTTTGGTAAATTGCTGTAAGATTTTAATTTGGAGAATCTTAATTTCTACTAACT
>JAWWEU010000091.1:4816679-4826725 GCA_035583155.1 Acropternis orthonyx
TCTTCAAATAAAGTCCTTCTTTGTATATAAGTGAAAGAGCCTGTGGATGGATGAAAATAACTTAGCTGTTCATCTTTCTAGAACCTAACTCTGTTATTTTTCTTATTATCTTTGTTCTTTTTTTCCCTTGTGATGAATTTTGCAGTCCTGACAATGTAATCCACTTTGAAGATTTTTGGCAGATTTAGTTAAATTTAGGTAATCATTTACCAAATTAATTGGTTTAAGCTAATACATTTGAACTAACCACAATATGGCAGCGTTTATAATATGGCTGCATTTGAGGTATTTAATTATAATTGCATCTTGAGAGCTCCAGCTGCTGTGTTCTATATATTAATTGAAATTATGCCGAACTAATTAACAGAGGTACATGCACAGTTGCAAAGATTACTCCTCCAAGAATAGCTTTCCACAAACATTTTGAATGATTAACACAGTTTTCAACAATTCACTCTGGATAATAATTTTTTGGGTTTTGTCATTTATTTTTATTCTCTGAGGGACAGTTTGGGAACATAAGTGCTAAACTATTTTATATGAAGAATTTCTCCTGACATATTTTATATGACTGTCTGGATTGAGGTTGAATGAGAAGAGGCAATTAAAAGAGAAAGAGCAATTTTACCAAAAAGTTATGTAATTTTTATTATTTGGAGAGAAAAGAGGGATATTACTGTAGAATTTATCTCAAAGAGCTAAATCTTTTTTTGGTTAAAATTGCCAAACATCATGATAAAAGTTGAAGATGCTACTCTACTGGTTTTTTGTCCTGATGATTTGCTAGCCTCTAGTGTGGCTCCACAGTGCCACGCACCATCTCTTCACCTTGGTGAAGCACTTGGCACTCCCTTGGCTGCAGGTTAAACTGGAAAGTAGGATTTTTTATGTTTCAGTATCAGGGACTGTGAAACCTCTGTCTACAGCAACCAGCAGGCACAGCAGTCTAAATATGTCTAATAGCTCTCTCAAACACTTTGGGACTTGGACACTTGTATATCCGTATATTTTCATTCCCTGATATTATTTCCAACTTGCAAATTATCTGAATTAGTATTCCTGTGACCCCCCCAATGGTATTTTCTTCACAAGTTTTCCTTTCTAGTTTTGAAACAATTGGCCTGGTGTTAACAACGTCTGTTAGAGTTGCAGCCACATATGAACACAGAAGAGCCTTAATGGAATGAAAAATTCCCACTGGAAATGCCATAGATAAATTGAAACTTGAAAAGGTGAGCCTAAATATCTGGAGTCATTGTGGGATTGAGTTGCCTGGCTGAATTCACATGGAGAAGACAAAGAATTGACAAAAGCAATCAACTTGGAGCTTATGGGTGTTAAACAGTTTGGCATTTCCTGCCACCAATGTCAGATGAACATGCCAGTTTAATATGGGCTTCACTGAGCTGGATTTGAGTTCAGTGCCACGGACTTATGCAGTACTCTGGTTCTTTCTACACTGAACCACCACAGAGAATGGCTATGGGAACTGACACCTCAAGAAGCCAGCTTCAGTAAATAGGTGCAGTTCTTGGAAGAGCAATTGACACTTTTCATACTCAAGTAAACGGTCTGGAGGGGAAGCCATATGAGGAGTGGATGAGGTCACTTGTTCAGCATAGAGAAGAGGACACTGAGAGGGGACCTCATTGCAGTCTTCCTTGTGAGAGTCAGCAGAGGACAGATACTCTTCCCTCTCGTGACCAGTGAGAGGACCCAAAGGAATGGCATGAGACTGTGTCAGGAGGGTCAGGTTGGATACTAGAAAAAGGTTCTTCGCCCAGAGTGTGCTTGAGCACTGGAAGAGGCTCCCCAGAGAAGTGGTCATGGCACCAAGCCTGACAGAGTTTAAGTGTTTGGACAAGATTCTCAGACACATAGTGTGATTGTTAGAGCTGCCCTGTGCAGAACCAGAAGCTGGACTTTGACAATCCTGGTAGGTTTCTTCCAACCAAGACTATTCCTGTGACTCATATCTTAACTGGAAATGTTAAGTTAGTGTCTTGGTTAGGAGTTGGTTCAAGGCCTGTAATAATAGTTCTGTCTTACATTGATAAGTTAATGAATCTGATTCTTATTTTATCTACACTGTACTTTTCCCTTTGATACTAGATTGTTGTAAAAGAAGCAGATAAACTAAATTGGGAAACTGAAAACTCTCAGAATATCTGGATAAGCTGGCATTTTTAAACTGAATTTTATCTCAAGAAAGAAATATATATATAGCAAATTGCATCCAAACCACATTATCACAGGGTACTGACATCTTGCAGCTTTATTTAGGTGTTATGCAACTGTTATAACAATTTGCTTATGATAGATGCTGATGGACTTAAATCCCAATAGGCTGTGTAATCCCTTAGTAAATACACTAGCAGGAAACAGGAAAAGAACATTTCACTTGCACTAAAACTAGCTTAATTTCTGGAATGGCTTGAGTCCACGTGTCCACCAAAGCTGCACTGTCATTCCTGCTCCTCATTTGGGCAGGGGAGAGAGAATACAATGAAAGGCTTGTGGGTCAAAATAAGGACAGAGAGAGATCACTCACCAGTTACCACCATGGGCAAAATAGACTTCGTTTGAAGAAATTAGTTTCATTTATTATCATTCAAATCAGAATAGGATAATGATAAATAAAAACAAGTCATAAAAATACTTTTCCCCCATCTCTCCCTTCTTCTTGGGCTTAAGTTTACTTCTGATCTTCTCTATCTCCTTCCCACAGTGGCACAGCAGGATAAAGAATGGGAGTTGTGGCCAGTTCTTCACATTTTTTCTCTGCTGTTCCTTTCTCCTAAGGGGGAGGGCCTCTCGCAGTCTTTTCCCACCTTCAGAGTGGGATCGTCTCCACAGTAGACTGTCTGCCATGAACTTCTCCAGTGTTAGTCTTTCCCACAGGCTGCAATTCTTCACAAACTGCTCCAGTGTGGGTCCCTCCCATGGGGTGCAGCCTTTCTGGAACAGGCTGCTCACCATAGGTCCCCTGCAGGGTTACAAGTCCTCTCTGCTCGAGTGTTGGATCCTCTCCTTACGGGGCGACAGGTCATGCCAGGAGTCTGCTCCAGTGTGGGCTTCGCACAAGGTCACAACCTCCTTTGGGCATCCACCTGCTCTGACATGGAGTCCTTTAGGGGCTGCAGGTCTGCTCCACCATGGCCCTCCATGGGCTGCAGTGGCACAGCCTGCTTCACCATGCTTTTCACCACAGGCCATTGGAGCATTTCCTCCTCATATTTCTGCACTGATCTTGGTTTTTCTTTCTCTCACCTATTCTCATTCCTCTTGCATAGCAACTTTCCCCCCTTAAATGTGTTATCACAGTGTTACTACAATCATCACTGGTGGGCTTGTCCTTGGTCAGCAGTGAATCTGTCTTGGACCCAGCTGGCATTTGCTCTATTGGACATTGGGGAAGCTTCTAGACAGCTTATCATGTCTTCCACTACCAATACCTTGCCACACAGATTCAATACACCTTGTTATCATCTGCCCATCTTGAAAACTAAGTACAGTGGGTTAGCACAGTGGTTCTATTTCATACTCGGGCATAAGGAACATGTAATATAGGGCCCAAAAACTGATGGGATGTGAGTATCTTTTATTGTGTCCCAGCAAGTCTCTCTGGTACTCAGACTTCTGGCTTGTGATGGGTTTGTGCTGCTTTTTACAGGCAAATGTAATGAAAAAGTTGGACAAGTCAGCCCTGTACTCTCATAGCTATGAGGGTGACACAGGTACTAGGTGGCCCAGAGAGTGGTGACTGCACAATAATTTAAGTATTATTCTGCCTGTATTGGGGGTGTTGACAATTTGTCCTGTTGCCTGAATTTGGAAATATGGAAATATTTCACATTTTACATCTTCAACTATTAAAGCAGAACCAGTCTAAAATTCATTGTTTATGGCCTCCATCTGCAGATATGCTTTAAGCATGCGTGCTTTGGTAAAATTAAATTCGTAATGTTCTAAATGTAATGATTCAGTCATAAATGATAATGTTAGTTATCTGGAAAAGTCTCAGTGAAGTAGCACCATTTTTTATGGGATTGTTGTCCTCCAAGTGTGAAAATGGTGATGATGTATGTTACAATCTAGTGAGGGAGAAAGCATACTATCAATGTATGGACACTTAGCCAGTGGCCTGAAGGTACATGGTTGCATTTTCTTTTGACTGTTTTGCATTTATTACTTGCATAAGTATTTACTGTCACTATGACTAAAGGACATTTATTTTTGTACTTTTTTCATCTAATTTCTTCATGCATTTCAGAACAGCATAGTATAATAACAGCCAAAATTCTTAACTTCCACTGTCCAAGAGCATCTACTCTGAAAAGCAAAAGTAAAACCAAGACACTGCAGAATCTGATGGGTAAAAAATCATGCAGCTGCTTTAAGCTACATTCCTCCCCTAAAAAACCCTTGTAGCTAATCAGACATGATAAAAGCAATATGAATGTGTTGAGCCTTGGCCTTAACCTGTGTCCTTATCCATAAGCAATTTATTGGAAATACAGTCTAAGACAGCAGTTTTCAAAGTGACTTCTTTAAAATCACCAAGGTCTCTGTGTTGTGATATGTTGGAGCAAAGAAGCAGTACATGATTGACTATCTGAGTGGCTTGGTCAGTGTTTACAGCACAGATAAAATAAGACTTGGAATTTAACCATGGATTTCAGTACAAAGAATTTATCTTCACCCATTCCATGAAGACTGATTCGAATGGAAATAAGGAAGAGTTTCATCCTGGGGATATCTCAAGATAAACAGAAACAATTGTCTGGACCTCACATCCCAAGGAATCAATTATCTCACCACAGGGTGGAACACTGTAACACTTCTTGCTTCATCTCAGTGGATTTTTTAAGTTGAAACTTTCCTATATTGTTTCTGGCTCTTTTTATGCTTCACTTGTCATTTGTTAGTTCAATTTACAGAGGACAACAATAGCATTATTGTCAGCAACTTAGTTGCTGAAGTAAATTAATTTGCAGTCAAAGCCAAAGCATGACCTCTAACCCCAGCTAAAGTCTTAGCTGAAATAAAGAGCCATTTTACTTAAATCTTTAGAACATTTATGTAGTGCAAAATCTGTTTAATGTACAGTCATCAGATGAAAGATTTTGTTTTTGATGACATGACAATTTTTATGTGCTGCAAGATTTGTGCTGTGATGTGTAAGAGGTACTCATTGACTAGAAGCTTATTGGTCATTTATGAATATTTTCATTATCAATTGAATTTAAATTACATGTTATTAAAATTATGTTTTTATTTCCTTGAATATTGTTATGCTTCTGTTTCTGTCCTGATGAAAACATAATTATATGTTTTGCAGCAAATATGTCGAGCATAAGAAAAGACACCTTGTTAAAATTTCAAGTGAAACCCGAAAGTGGTCTGAACACTTAAAATAGCAGGAGAGTAATAACATGGGATGTTTGACTTTAATCAAACTCTTCCGGTTCATTTGCGTTTTGAGGGTGGAATTGCAACATGCTTTTCTCAACAGAATACAATTCTCCAAGTATTAGATCTCTGTCAACAAATGTCACTTGACTAATAGGTATTTCTACTTAAGTGGGACAACCTTCTATTAGGATAAGGACAGAGGATTTTTCAGGTTTTTTTTTTTACATATCCAAGGATAATAGTCATTTCTAGAAGGATGGTAGAATACTGCATAATTACTGACATGTAGTTGCTTTATATCACCTAAGTGTGGAATTGAGGGCTGCTGATTTGCATAAGCACTGTGAATTAATTAGACTCATGAAATGGTTTGGGTTAGAAAGGACCTTTAAAGACCACAGTCCAACGTCCTACAATAGGCAGGGACACCTTCCACTATCTCAGGTTGCTCAAAGCCTCATCCAACTTGGCCTTGGACACTTTCAGGAATTGGGCAGCCACAACTTCTCTGGGCAACCTGTGCCAGTGCCTCACCACTCTTGTTAAAAAAAAAAAAAGCCTTCCTGATATCTACTCTAAACTTGCCCCCTTTCACTTTGAAACCATTCGCCATTGTCCTGTCACTACAGGGTTTGGTAAATGTCTTTCTCTGTCCTTCTTCTATGCTCCCCTTTATATTTGAAAGACCACATTAGGGTCTCCCTGAAGAGAGAGACCTTTCTCTTCCCAGGCTGAAAAACCCCAAGTCTCTCAGACTTTCTTCATGGAAAAGCAGCTCCAGCCCTTTGATTCAAATAGTGTGGGTACTAACTCTAACAAATCCATATCTTTCTTCCACTATTAAGTCCAGAGGTAGATGCAGTATTCCATGTTGGAATCTCATGGCAGCATAGTAGAGAGGTAGAATCACCTCTCTTAACCTGCTGGCTGCATTTAATTTTTTAATGAAGATATTAAAAAGAATTGGTCTCAGTATGGACCCTTGAGGGGCATCAATCGTTCCCAGTTTCCATCTGGACATTTAGCCATTAACTGTAACTCGCTGGTGTGGCCATTCAGCCAGTTCCTTACACATCTAACAGTCCATCCATCAAGTCCACAGCTCTCCAATTTAGCAACGAGAATATTGTGTGGGACTATGTCAGAGGCTTCACAGAAGTTCAAGCATATGACAGCAGTTTATCTTCCATTGCCCACTGATGCAGTAACTCCATTGTAGAATGGAGTCAGTCAGTCACTATTTGCTAGTGGTGAAGCAATGTTGACTTTCGCTAGTTACCTCCCTGTCTTCCATATGTTTTAGCCATCTTTCAGGTGAACCTGTTCCATGATCTTATCAGTCTCTGAGGGGAGACTGACTGGTCAGTTGTTCCCAGGGTCCTCCTTTTTAAAAATGGATGCAATATTCCCTTTTCTCCAAACCCTTGGGGCTTTTTCTCACTGCTGTGACTTTTCATAGCTGTCCTTTGAAGACATCCATCAAGCAATGGGATAGCTTTGCATGCTGTTATTCTTAACAGTGGCTGGCTAAGACTTATTCTGACAGTTTCACAGCAATAGTTGTTTCAAAACAGAGCAAGAGAAATATTGTGTTCCCCAAGTGGAAGGGACTCTCAGACATTCTTTGAGGACTGACTTGACTTTCCTTTCTTTAGAAGACATGATATCATTAAATACTTTAGATTTTTTTTTTTCTGGTTCTGCTTCTTTTATGGGATGCAACAAACACACAAATATACATTAGTTCTGTGAAACTTGTTTCTGTAATAGTGATCTTTCCCCCTCAGTGTTCTGTGAGTGGTGGTACTTTTATAGTTTAATGCTGCTTTTAAAGGGTCATGATATGAAAAACATGTAGGTCATGATACGAAAAGGGTCATGATATGAAAACATGTAGGTATTTTGCTACCTTTAAGGACCTCATCTTTGTTCTGCAGTGTCATACCTGCCAGAAGTGAATCACCCTCAAGCTGAGAGTTTAACAACTACTTTTATTTAAGAAAATATTCCCCTAAGTTTTGTGGAATGGGGTGCTATTTGTTAACAGTGCTGATGTGCTTTAAAATATTTTTATTTGCTCTACACTACATTTTGTTTTACATTGCTCAATGTACACACAATCATTAAGTAGTGCAGTAATTAAACAAAAGATTTAAGATTGGAAAGACTGCTCATGTTGTGAGGGCTTTTGGGTGGTTTTGGGGTGCACAGTCTTAAATAAAGATAATAATGAACAGAATTTTATATCTTTTACTTTTTCTAGTACTAGTGAAAATGTCTGTTGTTATATTTGTATAGTTTATAATGTAGTATTCTACTAATAAAAGTAAATAATTATTAGTGATGGACAAATGAAGACAGACTGGTCATTATTTTGCAAGCTAATATACTCAATTATCCATTAGTGCACTAGAATAATTCCCTTGAATCAACTAATCAGACATTAGCATGATCTCAATTTAAGAAATATTCCTCTAATTATTATTAGAACAAAACTATCAAATCCAAGAGAAATGACCGATTTTCCTCTGTATAATATTGCCTGAGCATCACTAGTATTCTCTGGTTATTCTATGATTTTCAAAATAAAATCTGAGTATATTATAACAAAATTCAGTTCACTGATAGCATGCCATTGTTTCCAGACAGTGCAAAACTGAAGAAAACATGCAGATGTTTCCTAGCCGTGTTCTAAATTTTATGTTGTTTTTCTGTTTATTCCTTAACTTTAGTATCACACAAAATTGTTTCTTCTTCAATAATAAAGACAAAAATGTACAGTGCCTGTTGTCCCTTTGTGTTTTTAAAATTTAATTATTTGTTACCTTTCCATATACTGACAGATCTAGAAATCACTTTGGTAGTGAAATAATTTGTTTTGGAACTAGAAAAGTTACAAAACAAAACACATTTACTGATATGACAAACCTGTAGCTGTAGGATCCAGAATAAAAATATTATATGAGGATTACTGATACGGATGGTCAGTGAGGGAGAGAGGCTGTATAACCGGTGAATGTTGCTGCTTCTCTACTTTTTCTTTTTAAAATGCTGTAACTTTATCTGTTTCAATTTTATGGCCTGGAGATAAAACTTCCAATAATATATTTTCTAATTACAATCTGTCAGATTTTTATTTTATAATAGACCAGTTTTATCAGGTGAGATTAGAGACTGATCTAGCCTGGAGAATTTTTTGAGACTCTCTAAAGACAAATTAGGTTTATGAAGACAATTCCTTACTGTGCTGTTTAAACTCCAATTGTTTGCAGCTTAGGATTTTCTCTAGATGTGTAATAATTTAAAGGAATTTGTATGAAATATCATTGAGTTTTCGGGTTAAATATGAAGTTTCTGTATGTATCTCTGCTAGACTTAAATTTGCACTTGTATGTGCAAATTGGTTGTGTTTGTGGCATTCTTGTACTTCATGATGGCAATAAAATCCCTCAGTTTTTAATGGAGTTTTCTTGAAGTAGGTACCTAAATCTGCATTATCTTTTTCACACACGTGCATGCATGTGCGTGTGTGTGTGGAGTCACTCAGTCTCAGTATGTGTGTCTCCTTACTTCATGAGATGTTCAAAACCTAACTTGACAAACGGAGAAAGCAGTAAATGCCAGTATCTGCTCCTCTGATGAGACTGTTTTTACTGTCTTAAGCTGCAATGAATTGTCCTCTCTATGTGAGACAAAGTCAGCCTCTGTATGTGAAGCAAATGCTGTCTCTTGAAATGTAGACGGGTTGCTGACAACCCCATAATACTGATAAATTAACCTGAATGGTATTACTTATTCTGGGCTCTCATTTTCATTTTTCTGTTTGAAGTAGCAGTGTTCTTAATTAAATTCACGTGTTTTACGTGGAACACTCTTGTACCCTATAAATCAAGACACTTCGAAGAATTTTAATAAAAAATGAACTGTTCAGTGGGCTTCAGAGAATGAGTTTCCAGCAAGCCTGGACATGCAGTGTTGTGATGTCCTTACAATGTCTGGAAAGTGTCTACTGGAATGAGTAAAGTGTGAGACATGAGTCTGTTATTTTCAGTTGGTTGACTCTTGATCATTTGGTTGGTTACATTATGCTTTAGTGTAACTGAATGCTTCACAACATTCTCCTTCTAAATTAAGGAATTAGTTATATGAGCTAGCAAAACAATCCTTATAGTAATGTTTGGGATGATTATATGGCGAAGGGACAGGAGCAGCTGCATTTGCTGAACGCTTCCATGCTGCTGCTTTCACTATCTGCTTTCAAAATGCTTGTTCTCCCTTTCCAGCCATTTCTGTGCCTTGTGTGTTTTGGTATCTGCTTGCTTGGAATCTCTCTTCTGTAACTCCATAATGAACTCTCCTTTCTATTCTTGTACTTAAAAACTATCCCATCTCCATTGGTATGCTTATCAACAAACCTCAAAATGCAACCCAGGAGGCCTTGTGCCATCTGTAAAGATTCTCTCTTGGCTCTTGGCTTCATTTACACAGCTCTGACCGGTCCTTGTTCACCTGGTGAATATCAAAGCATGTTGCATGACCTTTTTCTCCCATGGTTGCTACCATGGATCCCCACCTCTGGTGCCTCTCTCAGAAACTGCTTGAAAAGAGAGTTGGTTCCTTTCCATGTCTAC
>JAWWEU010000091.1:4826825-4854681 GCA_035583155.1 Acropternis orthonyx
AGTAAATCTTTCTCCAGAGCTTAAAGCTTCGACCAGAGGGACAGAACCGTTTTCTTAAAAACAACCCTGTAAACTGCTCCATTGCTTTCTCCTTTACCTTACAATAGACAAAACTTATTTCTGTGCTATTCAGCTGTTATTTACTGAGCTCTCAAAAGCTACTTCACCATTCAAGAAATCTTCTTTCTTGCACCTGCCATGAAACACATCATTTGACCTCTAGAGACAGTTTAGTATTATTTAATCCCAGCTGTAATCTTTTCCATGGCATGATGTTGCGTTTGTGATGCAGTATATTGAATTGAAGCACTGACAATAGCACTATGTCATTACTCTTTTTTTTTCTTTATGTGATAATTTAGACTATTTCAGTGACATTTCTTGACCTATTTTTTTGATGTAAATACACCAAATTCTTTCTACTGTTAATGTGAGAACATGGGGGGAAAGAAACAGTTTATAAAGAAAATGTTTGATTAAATGATTAAAAAGAAATGTAAAACATGTTTATAAAGGCTGTACAAAACCAGTTGAGGAATCTACATCTTCATTATGAAAAAGAGCTAAAGAATTTAGAAGTACTGTTTGTGGTTGAATTGCTTCATTGAGAAGTAATGCATATAATAAAAACAAAGTTATTTTTTAAAAATCTGAAGTCATGTAGCATGTACTTGTTCTAACTTTCCTACTAACAGCTAAGAATTATACTGCATCCAGAGTATTTTAAATTTTCTTTTCTGTTTTAAAACAATAGGATAGCACCTTTCATATATAAAACATTGACTCTAGTGGAGACATAGCAAGAAACTTGTGGGATCTTGCTTTTATAGTTCTTTTTATCTTCAAGGGGGAACACAGTGCATTTTATATATTGTAAATTTGCCTTTATCATGAATTGAGCTAGAGACATCTAGTGGTTAAAATGAAAGCAAGAAAAACAAACCAGCCAATGGGTAATTAAACAGACCCAAAACTTGCATTAGCAGTTATCAAAGTAGCACTGCAAAAAGCATATGCAAAATGTTACAATATCAAAATTAGCATCAGTAGTGCTTTCAGTTTTGTTTTGAATGAGTTAATTTAATTGCAGATTTTTTTTTTACTCACCTTGCGATGTAACTGGAAGTGCAGACAGACATCACCTCAGGTCTCAAATGCACATGCCAATTTCTTTATTTTTAATTTTAGTCATACAATAAAAATCAATTCACAGAAGGAAAAAAATTACATACTTGTAATTTACCAAAATGTATCAGCTGTAGCAGTGCTTATGTTCATAGTCCCATCATGGACAGTTCAAAGCAGGCTATATGACAAGGGTCCTACTGCATGTATTTTCATTTTCTCCTCATGCCTGAGAGAATATCTGTATGGAGAGGTTTCTTAATATGTCTGCAAAAATAAAGCAATTTACTTCCTGACGTACTTGGAACTTCTACTTTATCCCACCATTACCAGCCATAATGCTGCAAGGAAAATCTGTACTTCCAGTCATTTGTCAGAGATCAGCTCCTCTTTGGATTTACCTTATATGTCAACTCTGAAGAGTAATAACTAATATGATTCCTGCAGAATATATAATCCGTAATATATATAAGTGTTGGTCCTAAGTAGTCAGAAATTATTTCAATGAGTTTGACTAGCCAAAAATGTGGGAGGGGGTTATGCCTTCGAAGTCCTTGAGTATATAAGATAATTGCAAACAAATGCATGTACTATCTCAACGAGGATCATACCTGGACACAAGACAACAAGTACAAATTGTTTAAGGGGAAATTCTGTTTAGTAAAAAATCTTTGTCATGAAAAAATTAAACATTGGAATAAGTTGCCATCACTTCAAATGGTTCTTTACATGATGGGGATTCAAGGAAATCCATCTTTCTTTGTAGGTCAGTTCCAACTATTAGAAACGCCCAGGTAATTGCTTCCTTTTTTTGTGTGCCTTTGGCAGTACTACTTCACTTCTAAAGTATCTTAACACATAAAGGGCTGTTTTATGAGATTAATGGTCAATCTTTATCCAAGTTTTGCAAGCAAATTTGAATGACACTCTTCAGATGCTGGCTCATAATTCTGCGATTCTGGTTAACTTTCCACTGTCATCAAGAAATTGTTTCTGTTTTAAACCAGCATAAAACGCCCAAGGAACACTGGACTTGCTACAGAGAGCTGAAACAGCTCTCTGCTGCTGATGCAGGGAATAAGTCTTTGTTTTGCTAGGATGAAAATTGTTCAGTTAAGTACTACTCTTCTTATTGTTCTTTTCCTGGTTTTATTTTGGTCCAAGATAACAATACTTATCTTATCTCCTTACTGGTCTGTTATTTTTGGGCGAAAAAACCCAAACACCAAAATTAAGGCCCCCTTTGTGAACTTAGAGAGACTGTCAACTTTTTTACTTATATCTACTACCTAGACATGCTAAATGAAACGTAAGAGATGAAATTTCTCTTTTGCATTTCAAATGTTCATTATCTCTCAACTTTCCACTGTGAGACTTCCTTCCACTAACAGCAATATTTCAGATGAATAGCAAATTTCATGCTGCTTACATTAGTTTTTTAATAATATCCTTAGCCAGCTCTATTCAGCATCAGTCCTTCATTAGCAATCTTACTGTATTGCTGAAGATTCTTTTAGCTTCATGAACAGTGTTGTGCCATTGTTTTAGGAACTGGGCGCTTATTACTTATAACTGTGGCTACTTCACCTGATAAGCTGTGGTAACTTATAGCTTGTGGTGGCTGATGGCTTATTGCTTCTGAGCTCAAAAGCAGGTCTGATACGAAGACTGCTGGCAAGATCAGGTGCTGAAGCTGGAT
The DNA here is from genome assembly GCA_035583155.1 of Acropternis orthonyx. Lineage (NCBI taxonomy): Eukaryota > Metazoa > Chordata > Aves > Passeriformes > Rhinocryptidae > Acropternis > Acropternis orthonyx. The sequence goes on from JAWWEU010000091.1 coordinate 4,829,650, forward strand.
CTGATAATACATTTACTTTCATAACTACACAGAGAAGCCCCCAAGGATGAAAAATACTGCCTGGTAGCTCTTCTTTTGATTTAGTATGATTGTTTTCAGATGAGCACCAGTGCATAAAACTTGTCTATTTGATTGGATATGGTTGGGGTTCTTTGTGTAGGTTTGTTTGTGGGGTTTTTTTTTAAGAGAGAAAAAAAAAGACATGAGTTTATCTGCAATTTGGTGGCTATGGCAACACAGTGGTCTGCACATATTAAATGACCTGTTGTCTGCTGTGTTTTCTAGTTGAATAGTTTGATACTAATCCAATTATAAAATGGACTTGGAAGCTGCCAGGCACTTACAAACAGGGTTTCTTCTGATGTTCAATTTGGTAAACAAATCTTTATCTGTTTCTTTGCACATAAGCTGCAGGAACGCCATACAAACTTACAGATGTACACTAGTTTTTAATGATCAGTTTATCAGTGTTGCATGTTTAATTAATTATGTTAGGTATTTTTATTTTCTCTGTTCCCTGAAAAGCTTCCCTGTGCCTAGAAGACTGCAATATTTTTTGTCTTGCAAGATTAATGAACAGTTGCTCATAACTGGTGAGAAATCAAAAAAATTATTACCTCTCTTAGTCTTCTAGAAGTCTTTGTTTGTATGCCATTTGGCATGGTGTATATCAGTTTGACTGGACAATGCTTTTCTTCGGTGATGAACAGGATGTATTTCCTTCACTTAGCTTGTTCTTAACTGGTGATCTAACTGTTCATAAAGCCATTTATCGTACAGATCACAGATCCCTCTGGTTTCCTGTTTTCTGTAAAATATCTTACTTGTTTCAGTACAAGCATATGTTTTAGTTCCAGCTCTTGCACTTCTAGTTTAAATAACCTTTGGATTTGCTATTTGCTGGAGTTTGAAGACTTTAGTTTTTTCCTGATACTTCAAAGATTTCTACAGGGAGGCTACAGATGAAAATACAGAAAGAAAAACCAGGATTTAGGGAAAGTGCTATAATCCACTATATTCCTTGTTTTGTTTCTGCTTCTAGCTATTACATTTTGGTTTACCTTTGACAGAATCAATAGTCAGAAGATGTTCTCACATCAGTGCTGCTGTAGTGTGTCCAACTGCCTCTTCACCACATAATTAAAATACGTTTTTAACAATTTGGTTTAAATTATATCTTCTATGGTGAACTATAATTATCACTGACTAAGATGTGATTAAATTGCAAGGGCTAAAAAGAAAAAAATGCTCTGCTTCTGAAGTGTAGGTTTATTTCTTCAATTTTTGTGCAGATGGTGCAACAGATGTCTCCTGTCAATAGCTTCTAAACTTGTAATTTTGCTTCGAAGTTTTCTACATATGTAGTTAAATATGGAAGCAGCTTTGTATTTTTTTGTTTTTTGGCTTGCCTTGTATTGGGAAAAGACACTGATGTATACAGGCAAGGTGAAAGCTGCTTTATGTTTATAAATTATTTTCACTGCTACTTTACATCTTACTAACTCAGCAGAAATTGATGCAGCTTGACTAAAATGTGGAAGTTTGAGTGCTGTGGCAAAATATTCCAGAAACACTTTGAAAACAGTCTGTCAAGGCTTTCTTCAGATTTCATAAAGCAGACTCTTTTCCATTCACTGAACAGGTTCCCTGTAATGTGATTTTTCCCATCTGATGTGATGTTAGAGCTCAGACTGAAGTTCCAAATTCTGAATATGTTTTAATTTTGTTCACTTTCATAAATGACTAATTCTGGTAAATATAGTTCATCTTGTAGGTTGGATAAAACTTCTTTAGTGGATCAGGATGGTTCCATGTAGGCGTTATGGTACCTGTGTTGACAGGTGGGACTTCCCACATGTATCCTTTGTGCTGGAGGAGGTGGCACCCGTCAGCAGTCCCGTAGAGATCCATCTGTTGTCTGTTGTCTGCTGGCCCTGTGTAGCACTGCAGCCAGTGGGATAGCACAACTCCAAACCATGTATGCAAATACATCCACTTTAAAAATACTTTATTTAGTTAAAATCACAATTGTTCAGCTTGACAAAACACAGGTTGTGCCATTGAACTTGAAGATTGCTCGCACACTTAAAGAAAAGTGTCTGCATTTTTAAATTTGTGTAAGTTCAGAACTAACCATTTTTTTCACTAATCTATTTTCATTTCTGATGTTTTGTTAGTGATTTTTATGGCCAAAATGTGATCCTTCACAATTTACTCTCTACATGTAGAACAAACTCAACAAGTAGGTGTAGGGAAAAATATGCAGAAGGCCTCAGTATCCTGTGAGAGCATCACTGACTAGGGTACAAGGGTACTTCTTTTGTGCTTTAAGAGAAAATATTGATGGAAACCAAGGGAGATGACAGTATTAAGAACACAAAAATGAAGGAATTTGTAGTAATGACTATGAAACTGGAGACAAGTATTTAGCAAATGGGAGCAGAGAGAGTAGTCATAAGGTCAAAGCTGATGATTTAAAAAAACTCAAACCAAACAAAACAATAAACTGAACAATATTTCAGACATAAAGAAGCCAAAAAGCCAATCACTAACTGAAACTATTTTTCTTCTTTTGCTGAAGCTTTGGTAAATTGTCTGATGTTACTTTTAAGGTGTTCTTAAACCAGAGTGTAAGATACATGGAAATTTTCATTATTACCAGATCACTTCTGATTTGACTAGTTAATAAACTAGAGCTGTGCAGAGGGCAACAATTTTGTTTGATGAAACTTTAACTTTTGTATTCAAGTAAGAAACTCCAACGTATTAAATGGTCACGGAAGGATCTTTCACTTTCCTCTTAGATGACATTTGTAGAATTCATATCAATCATTATCAGTATATACAGGTAAAAAGAAAAATACTTTTAAAAAATAGAGATGAAAATATTTTTCTGATTTTCCCTCTTCTTTTTTATTCTTCTTTCTTCTTTAGTTTGTGGGAGCTTTTTGTTTGTTTATTCTCTTTTGATGTGGGTTATTTGGTTGCTGTTGGTTTTGATTGGGTTATTTTTCTTCATGTTTTCTCCAGCCTAATGCTTTGGACATGTTGTATGTAGTTTTGAAAATTAAGTCATCCCATTTAAAAAAATTAAAATTGTTTGTAATTACAGAAACGGGTATGTGTTTCAGGTGTTGGCACAAGTTTGCATACGAATGTATGCAACTCTGACTAGATGTTTAAATGTTGCATGCAAGGGTTCATGCACCAAGCTTGCTTTTCAACTGGCAAATTAATTTGCATTTCTCTTTCTCAGGTGATATTTGAAGCCAAAAGTTTTGAAGTTATAATAAAGATTATTATAAGAAAAAAAAATTACAATTTAAGAATATAAGTGTGTCAGAAAATACATTCTCTTTCCTTTGCATTTGCTTTTGCAAAGAAAGAACGCTGCCCTGCATTGTCATTAAATTATGTGCTGATAGAACATGTATCTTCCCAATTTTCCTGTTACACTGAAATCAGGGTGTAAAGAAGGTGGAGGGAAGAGTCTCTAGAAATAAAACAAAGAACTGAAATGGCCTTTTAAGTGTTTCTGACTGGAATAAATGATCAGAATAAATGTTTATAAAATTAATAACTGCTTTTAATCACAAATTCGATAGACAAATCTAAAGAAGAACTTGTAACAAGTTGTTAAAACAAATAAGCAAAATCTAATGTTTCATACCTACATATATTGTTCCATTGGCTTATGCAAAGTAAACCTAAATTCATTTTAAGGGCATATATAATTACTTAAAATGTGAGACCAACAATAACTGACAGTGTATTGGGCAATTCAGGTATCAGAACACATAAAAACTACAAAGTGAGTATTGTGAAGAATATATCTAGCTTTGCAGTAAAGATGAAACCTAAACTTTTGACAGAAAAACACAACAGTAATACAACTGGTCAGAATAATGGTAAAAATATGAAACATGTTAGAGTACATATATTATATAATACTGTATCACCAGTACTGTACTCGCACTAAAGTGCAGTGCTTGAGATAATCTGTGTTTTACAATATGATTTTAAGTAATTTAATTTTTTTTTTCAGAGAAACTAATAATATTTGACTTTGTAAAAGTGTAAGATAATTTACGTTTTTCTACTCTACATAATCCCATGAAATTGAAAACAAAGTGTGTTTAATTTATTCCACTGTACAGAGTAGCAACTCTTTTCACCCATTTTAAATTACAGTAATAGTTGAGACACAAACACTCAGGGAAAGTATATTTTATGTTCAGGAAGACTAGCTACAAAGAATAATGTTTATTTCTGGCCAGCACTATTTATTTTATCAGTGAATAAAGAATCTTAATGCCAAGAGAAGAAGAAATTGAAAATTCACTTTTTACTAGTTCTAAAAATGATGAGGAAAACTTATCTTAAGGTGTATACTAGATGAGAATAAGCAAAAGCTTCAATCCCTTCTTACTCTCTTCATTTCCAGAAGACCCTTTCATTAGGTTTAGAAAGTGCTTCAAAGCATTATCAGCACTTAGACTTTAATAGGTATTTTGAATTATGCTAATAATTCTTATCTGTGAATAGGAAGAACTATAATTCGGGCTTAAGAATGAAGCCTATGTTACTCAATGGCTGTGCCAAAGACCTCATTTGTTTGCTGTTACAGTTTTAAGTGTTGAACATATTCTGAAATAATAGTATTCCTCTACTCAAGATTAAAAAAAGACATTGGTGAATCAGTCTTCTCATACAATGCTGGCATTGTTTCCCTTCTTTGTAAAACAGCATGTTAATGTTTTTATGTTACTCAAGAAACATTACTGAGCACAAAATAAGTGCTTGGTTGAAATTAAAAGAAGGAAACATTCTTAACTGCTGTTATACATATTTCTTTCTTTATAGCCAGAGGAATTTTTCAAGAATTCCTCAGGAGTGGAAATGCAAGGAGCAACAATACTTTTTTCCTGAACAGAAAAAAGTATGTCCATGTGACTCTTTTCCTTTTGCAATCTGCACCATTTATTGTTTTTAGTACTACCCATCCAAACAGTAATAACTGAATCACAAAACCACATGCTATTAAACATTAAGGATTTTATTTGTTAGAAGTAAATTTATTTCTTTGATTGTGTATTAAATCCAGTAGCAATATTTCTAGAGGTATTTCTGTATGTCTGAAAATCATAGAAATTTTTGAAAGTGGACCCTTCTGCCTTAAACATTGATTTTTTTCTTTTTTGGTCCCAAATTATTCCTTCTATTTAAATAATTTTGACATCTTTTTTCACGCTTTTATGCCACTTCCTTCCACCTTCCACAAAGACACTTTCATTTGTGCAGTGCCCTCTGAAGATTTTGAGAATCTGCTGATAAGTAAGCTGCTAAGTTACTGTGAAAGATGTATGGTAAAACCCAGCAAGCAGAAAACATTTGTTGTCTGGTCATACTGGATTTCTGTTTGATTGGTGATGGGCTTCTGGGGAAGTGAAAATTAGGAAGGGATTGTGTGAGTTGTTGCCTCCCATTCCCCATTTTTCTTCTGTTTCCCCACCCAATTCAAGGTATGGTCTGAAAACCTGTCCCTGATGATTTCTCATTTTATTGTCTTGGAAATAACTTCTATGCCACTAACAAAGTGCATCTGCTTTTCTACTTTCTGATTTTTATTTTTTATCTGATGGTCATAAATATTTACAGTGAGGTTGAACCATTGCTTAGCTGGAAGTATTAACATTGGAAGATGAATACAGGTTTCCTGCAAAATTTGGTATATGGTAAGCTCCAAATTTCCGACTCATATGACTGTTCTATAAATAATATTTCTTGTGTACAATGAAACTTCATTTTATTTTTGCAAGCAACTTGTGAGGTGGTCTTTCTAAGTATTTATCTTTTTTTCTATGTTTGTGTCACAGATGTCTCTCTGTTGGTCTTGGGCTGAGGTTGAAGAATACCTTAGACTGCTAAAGAACTGCTACCTCATTTTTCTAGCTGGCGAGGTAATAATCAAGGAAAAAGGTTATTGAGATGAGAGAACTGAATACAGAAATCTTTTTAACTTTTCTGAGTAACCAGGGCAAAAGAGTGCTGAGAGGAGTGCTAAGTGAAAACACGCAGAAATACCCAAATACAGCAATCATGACTCATGTGACACAGCATGGTCTTGGTTCAGTAAACCAGTAGTGCATTAAACATACGGTTTTGTACTGCCTTCTTCTCACTGGAACGTCTTCTAAGTGCTAGTTCTATTAACTCCCATTAGCTTCTGCAACAGCATTTATTTAAATATTTCAGAATACTGGCATGAGCAATTGGATTTCCTTTAAAACTAAAAGAGTGTGCAAGGATCACTTCAGCACCAGTTAAAACAACATTAACAGAGAAGTAGATATTTAGCAACAACACACACTAGCTTGGAAAATGTAGAAGAAAATTTGAGTAAGGCTATTCAAAATACCAATTCTTCCTTTAAAAGTAAAATTCACTGGTCACAGTTTCATGAGTTACTGTATTGAATGCAACACAGGCATATTACTGTATTGCATGGAATCTACACAGTTTTGTTAAACATTTGCTGGTACATTAGTTATAAAATTGAACATTCAGATCTTCAATCAAGTCACATTTTTGTTTGAGATCTTATGATCATATGAAAAAATCATGCTCCAATGGATTCTGAAAATCTAAATGCTAAATGTGATTTTTCAAAATCATCTCTTCCATGTAGTAATAAATGCTTTTATTTTGATTCCTAAACATTTTTAGCACTTTCTCTTAAATACACTGGTGAAAGAGCATTCATTGTCATGAAGATATTATTCAGTGCAAATAAATTCTTTCTTATTTTTTGGTCCACATATAAAAATGTAAGGACCATTTGATTCTACCTAGTTCCGTTAATTTAAAAAGCTGAAGTTCTGATCAGAAGCTTAAAATCCCTTAAGCTGATTTTCTAGGTTACTCACTCATGAGAATTTATTTGCTGTTTTATCTTAGAGGTTTTTTATTCTTTTGTTACTTCTAGAACAACATTTCCACAACATAGTTACCCATTCCTGTCAATACCCAAGGGATTTTTTTTCCAAAGAAATCACAAGAGAAATTATTAATGTGATTAATATTTTGCAGAAGAAACCAGTAGTATTGAATGACAAAGCAGTGGAATTGCGGCATAACTGTTTCCAGTTTCTACATAAAGTTCACATTGAAGTAAAATATGAAATCAATTTGCATATGAGAGACTTGGGTAGGTGTTGCAGAAAGAACAACAACTTCTGTTAGCATGCAAATTGAATTTTGCTTTTTGACAAAATGCCTCACAACTAGATTTTATCTCCCTATTCTGAGCTTTGGTCAGAAAAGAATACACCCACTCTCTGCTAAACTTTTCCCAAGATTTTTATGATATTTGCGCCCTCACATTGTCTGTGTGTTGGACTTTGTGGCAAAAATATCTGTGCCTGCTAATTGTAGATAGTTTGATAACAACACTGTGGAGTGAGAGATTTTATGAAGCACCTAATATTTATGTATGGAACATTATACAGCTTTTACAATTTAATGTACTGTAATACATTTAGAACTATCTGTAGTGCTAAATTATTCTCGCTATATCAATTTTCTCAGTATTTTAAGTTCCAAATTCACAACTACAGGAGTAAAATGAAGTTTTTCTGTCTGGAAAATACATTTAATGTACTTTGACTCTTGAATTGGACTTCAGCACTGGTGCTAATCTGAATAACTTTGGAAAGATGTTGCTATTGTATGTTTTTCCTCTGAAAATGAAAATGTGTGATATCCTGGTAAAATTAAATTTTGGAGTGAAAATAATCGGAAAAATAGCTCTGATTATGCCAAACATCCCAGCTTAAAAGTTTAATGTAACAAGTCTAAAAGCTATTTTTAATATGAAACTATTTTTATCAAATTTTTTTCCACAAGAACCTATGATGTTTTCTTTGCAGTAAATGAACTCAGTTACCCTGTGTTCTCTCTGGGCCAAGTTAGAGAATGGACTTTAGATTTCAGGCAATTTTTTGTAGTTCTTTGAAAAAAATAAATCACCCTTGGTTTGACATAAAAAAAACTCCAAATGTGACAACTGTAATTTGTCATACTACTATGACCTTTACTTCTTAAAAAAATGTCTTAGAATCATATAATGGTTTGGTTTGGAAGGGACCTTGAAAATCATCTATTTCCAACTCCTCTGGGACATGTTCAGCTAGACCAGGTTGCTCAAAACCCCATTCAACTTGGCCTTGAACACTTCTAGGGATGTGGCATCCACAGCTTCTCTGGGCAACCTGTGCCAGTACCTTACTACCCTCACAGTAAATAATTTCTTCCTAGTGCTCCAGCCCTCTGATCATCTTCATCACCCTACTCTGGACATGCTTGAGCAGGTACACATCCCTTCTTTTGTTGAGGTCCCCAGAATTAAACACAGCTCTCCAGCAGGGTCTCATGAGAGTAGAATAGAAGGAAGAATCACCTCCCTTGATCAGCTGACCACATTGCTTTTGATGCAACCAGGATATAGTTGGCTTTCTGGCTGTGAGTGTGTATTGTTGAGACATGTGAGGCTTCTTGGCCACCAACACCCCTCAAGACCTTCTCCCTAAGGCCACTCTCTACCCAGCCTGTATTTTATACCTGGAATTGCCTTGATCCAGATGCAGAACCTTGCACTTAGTCTTGTTAAACTTTACGAGGTTCACGCAGGCTCACCTCTCAAGCTTGTCCAGGTGCCCCTGGATGGCATCCCTTTCCTCCTTCCCTGTGTGGCTGATCACACTAAACAGCTTGGTGTTGTCAGCAAACTTGTTGAGTGTGTGCTTAATACCATCCATGCTGCCAGCGAAGATGTTAAACAGCACCAGTTCCAACACCATTCACCAAGGAACAGTGCTGATTTCTGCTTTACAATTGGATATTGAGCACTGACTGCAACTCTCTAAGTGCAACCATCCAACCCATTCCTTATACTCTGCCATCCACATATCCATGCCTTTGCAATTCAGAGATGTGGATATCATGCAGGATAGTGATAAATGCCCGGCACAAGTCCAGGGAGGTGATAACTGTTGCTTTTCTCTGATCTTTCCCTTATTTCTTTAACTGAATACCAGTTAGGGTTGAAAATTTCTTTAAATAAATAAGATTAATAGTTTAATATAAAGAACAGCTACCTCTGCTATCTTTACTTTCAAGAAACCATATGACACATCTGATGTTCAGATAACTATCTTATTTATATATAGTTCGAACTTTTATTAAGAAATATTACTCTGACACATTAGAACACCTTCCACAAAGACTGGGCCACAGGAGTGCTTTTAGATGACAGATAGCATCTAGCATGAAGTTCCTTTAGCAACCAGTTTAAACTTTTAGCCTCTTTAATGCAGCTAAGGTTTTTCCACATGTGAATCATGCAGTGGATTTCAACTTTACTTAGGTTTAAAGATTCTTCAGTCCTGTAATTAAGCACATATTAAAGGTGAGCCCTATACAAAACCCCCACATTTTTATGGGATTGTTCTTAAAAAATAGTGATTGATTAATTTGAATAATACAAGTTCAAAATTCCTATAATATTAGCTCTATAGAGCTGTGGGTGTGTAAGCTAGCTAAAGCTTAGCTAAGAAAAACATGTAACTATAATGGAGCCAATTTTAGATAGCAGGGCGTTAGGGTGAGTAAACTGTAGGATGTACTGTGTTTGTCTTAGAAATTACACTCCCTGTTGTTTTGGTTCTTTTTTATCTTCCCCACCTCTGCTACTCCTTTGTTCATAAGTTGATCTTTTTCTCCATTGGTTTTTGGTTTATTGTTTTGTTTTATTTCCTGGATTTTAAAATATTTTTAGATTGTCCTATGCTAAATTCAAAAGAAAAAAAATCTCTGCATATGTATGAATATGCATTTTTGTGTAAATATCAGTGACTGATGGCTTATCTGTTATTCTCCAGATTGCTTATCATGTTATTTTTCAACAAAATAACATTTTCACTCCTATGCTTTTACAAGCTTGACACTTAAAGCTGAAGCTACATGACCTCTCCAGGATTTGGTTCATAAATCATCTGCTGTTCCTTTCCTCTCCCATATTTCAAAATGAAATTAACTGCATATGCAGAGCTGAAGTCCATTCTCTCAGCACTGGGTCATTGGGGACTGCTGGCAGTTATGCCACATCTCTGCAAGAAAGCATAGCCTTCCTCATTACAATTTCTTTATTTGCACAGCATTTCCACTGCATAATGTGTTCAACTGACACTGTGATTCTTACTGATGATTAACCAGATGTTCAGTTCAGAGATGTATAGTGGTGAATACAACTTGTACATAATTTGTATGAAATAAGTAAAACTTACAAGCAAATAAAGAAGCTACCACTTGCTTCTTCTTCAGTTAATAGTTATCTTTCAAAATGCTTTTCAGAGTACTTTGGTATTTCTAATAGTATTTCTGAACTAAGAGGTTTTTCAAAATGTGAGCCATTACTCATTTTTTTCTCTAGGATCTCTGTCAGATTTGCTTTGTGCTGATGCACAGTAGAATTAGTATTTTTTACACAGAGTAAGTAGGATCTAAGTCCTGTTTCCAAAGGGAGCTTTTATAAAGGTGTTTTCTGCCTTCATGAATTTCACTGAACATGATATTCTTGGCATCTGCAATACTTGCATGCTTCAACTCAGACCGATCTCTTCTCTTTTAAGGGTTTTACTAGAAACGAGAATAAAGGTATGCAATGGAAGAAATAATATGAAAGAAACAATATGAAAATACAAGAAATACGATCCTATAGAAATGTAATATGCCATATACAATATGCCAATCCATAGAGTGTTTTTAATTAGGATTCCAAAGCCTTGCATTGTATTCTACAATAGGGCTTTTGGTTTAAAACACATAGGATTCATGAACCAAGTAAGTTACTTTTAGCTGGTTCATATGACTCTTATACAAATAATTCCAATTAAAAGCCATATTGGAAGTAATATTTTTTATTATTTTTCCTTTAAAGTAGCTTTTTCAAGTAAGAGATATTCAAAGTCCCTAATGAAGTTGGATGATGTGTTATCCCATGTTTTTTAATAAAAAAGAAATAAGATTCAAAGTAATTATCACTGTGTATTTTAAATCATACGGTGGAATAACTTGTATTTGAGTTAAAATTAAAGCTAACTAATTAAACCATTCTCTGTTCTGTTTTTGAAACTTGTTCTACCGTTTTGATGTCTTACCACTAGATGTCACTGTAGTTGAACCCTCCCGCGGGTTTAGCCCTGATTCTGTGCTGCCTTTGGCCACTGGATGGCATCTTTCAATTTATTTCAGGTGCAAGGCTTTGTAAGGACCTGATTTACATAAAGCAGAATAACTTAATGCTTCATTTAATGTCACAGTACCTTCTAAAAACCTGTGTTTGCAGACAACAACTAATATGGAGATCTGAATTTGAGATTTTTACTGAAGTTAGGAAAGATAATACTCAGAAGAGGGCTGGGAAGGTGTACATTTCAGTAGCTATACAATAGTCTTGCTTGATGGAGGTTTCTTGTGACACAGTTTCTGTGAGTTTTAGGGACATTGTGATCTGAAGAATTGTCTGGGCCTCATCAGAAATTTCACGTTTATTGAAAAGAGAGTGCAATATACTGTGCTTACAGTGGTATGACAAGTATCTTGCCTATTAGCCATCTACCTAGAACAGTAAGTGTACTAGGACAGATGAAAAGGAATAGGCTCTTTCAGTCTCAGAGTGTTTGATAAAGCATTTAGGGTTTGGTTTTGTTGAATGGTCTAGGGTTTTTCAGAGGTGGGTGTCTTCATGTTTATTTCTTTCACTTGTCTTCTCTGTCCTCACTTTCCTGCAAGTTCATCTGGTACAAACAAATAGACCAGGGGAGCAAGACACCAAAGCCTTCCTCCTGCAGTGCCATGTGCCCAGAGTTATGAGATCTTCTGCCCCCAGCTCTGGCTGGAACACCTTGCCCTGGCTATGTGTGTAGGTGAGCTGCTGGTGCAGATTGTGAGTCAACTGCAGTGAGAGATAGTTGGCATCCTTCACATACACAGGTGAAGCCTGTCTGTGTTAAGGATTATGGGGAGAGAGGTTATGCCAAGTCCTTTCTCGCTTGAGAGGCAGCAAGGCATTTTCTTCCCTTGTCCTGGCTTCCCAGCTAATCTATGCTGCTAACTTGCGTGTTGGACTCTAGATTAAGCCTATGCATAACTGGGTGATTTGCCACATGCACACGGGATCTTTCTTGGGCATCTTGCAGTACAGCAACAGCTTTGCAAGTGCTTCTGATTCCCTAAAATTGGAGGCAGGTGGACACTGGGACTCCTCTTGGGGATCTGTGAGCATAGCCCTTTACACCAATGGGCTTTGATTCTCAGCAAAAGTGTACAAGCAGGGTGTGCACTGCTTTTACCTCAAAGTTCAGCTCTGCTTACAGAGTTCCTTTTCTAATACTCTCTTGTTAAAGAATGATTTTATTCATTGTTTAATATTACATCAGAGCAACTTTAAAGCCCATTGAGATGGGTAAGATGATGCTTAGGTTTTCACACAGACTTTAACAAGCCCATGGGCTAAATTCAGCCTCACTTTTTAAAATTCAAATTCACAGAATCATTTAGCTATACATCTGTATTTTCTTCATTTAACTGCAGGGGAATGTACGAAACCTGTCTTCCAAGAGAGAAATTCAAATTGACTTCATATATACGTAGCTTCTAGTGTACTTTTTAAATGTCTGTAAGATACTAAGAAATTTCATTTCCAGTGTGAAATTAATCTTCTTAAAAAGTCCATATTGGTAGCTACTAAAGGTGGGTGTTTGTTCTAACTAAAGAAGAGTGTAAAAATGTAATATGCATTTTGCTTTTCTTACACATAGGAAAAAAATAATTAATAGAAGCAGAAATAGATCTTACAGATGCTGTAAATTGGCACTGGTCTGTACTCTATTAACTTCCTTACACTTAAACAAGCCCAAAAGTCTTGATGATTTGTAGCCTACACTGGTGTGTGAAGTGTCTTCAGGTCGACCTGTATGTAAGATGTGTTTAACTAGCCAGGGATTTAGAATTAAAAAAAAAAAAAAAAAAAAAAAAAAGGAAGAAACCCACTATGTCCTTGTGGTCTGGAAGTGTAGTATAAGACTTCAGTGGCTCATTACCTATCTTTAAAAAACAAAACAAAGGAAACTCCTTTTGGGCGCTAAATAAGATATACTTTAATGCAGGAACACACCCCTGTTTCTGGAAAACAGATGTTTTTCCACAGAGTCATGACTATGACTTCCTTTGCCTAAGAGTTAAAGTACGGTCTATTCTGCAATGATTTGTGTGTTACACCTAGAAGCAGAGGGATACAGTGAGCCCTAATTATTGAGAAGAACACATCAGTGTACTTAATGGGAGAGGTATGAACCTGTCAAGTGCATTTCTTTATGCTTTGAACAGCCAGCATAGTTGAGAATACCTGAGGAAATCAGAGGAATATTATAAAACCTTAGTGGAATGCTTTCAAGCAAAAAGTTTCAATAAACTGAGTGCATTAATTAATGAAAGGTTAAACAACAAGACTGAATCAGCAGCTTCAGTCACAGATCATAATTATTACAGTAACTCAATCTACTAATTTGTACAGTGTAGTATCTACAGCATTTCCAGTTTTAAAAAAATTGAACAACATTTTGGTAATCCACTCTCTAAATCTAAAGTGATTTACTTTATTTTAGACTGCTTTCTTTCTGCATTGTGTAACATTGTGCACCATGGCCTGGCAATTTCCTTTGTGGCACAAACAACTCTTTAACCTCTATTTCTATGTTCTGATTTTCCATGCCCACTGCCTGCTCCTCCAGCCCCAGCTATGGCTTCTATCCCTCCATGCCAAACCTCTCCACAGTAACAGTCAGGGGTGGTGTTGCACTGGGCAGTTACCAAGAATTACATTGTTGGGTCTTGCAGTTGTTGTTCTCCTGCTCCGCTTGGCTGGGTTGCTGCAGCACTCAAGGACACCCTTCCCATTGAGGCAGATGCTGTATATAGCAAAGAGCCTTTGCACTGAAGGCCAAGGTCTTCCTGCTTGTTTCTTTGACATTTTTGAGATGTCTTTGGAGTGACGTGAGCTCTCTGTTAGAAATTATTTATCTTCTAATAACTCTCCAGCACAGGTAAATGCAACCTGCTGTTTATTCTCTTCCTTCCCATATTTCTAAAACATTTGTTTATACCAAGTAAAATCGTGTATTTTTTTCACTGCTGATTTCTGATGGTAGGTTTCTTTTTTGGAGATTGAATAAAAATTTCTGAAAGAAGTGCTGAGGTTCCAAATAAACGCAGAAGCCAGAATTTTACCTGTTCTAATTTTTTTTTTTGCTAGGTAATAAACAAACTGTTAAGTACAATAGAAAAATAACACTTCTGTTGAGACAGAGATTCAAGTCAGTAAATTGAATTATTACCTGATTTTTTACAGCTTCTTTTGCTCTGTTTTGCAACTGCTCTATTATTCTGCCACAAAGAGCAGTATGTGAGGGAGAAGAGTGATTTAAAATCTGGGCTTTTAAAAAGTGGTTTTAGCTTTCCTGAACTCTCCTGCTTTCTAGAGTTTTAAGGTAATTTTAAGGACTTAAACCATGCTCTAAAGCCTTCCAGACATCTTTACTTATACTGAGTTCCCATGCAGTGTGCAGGATTAGAAGGCATAAGTATTTTTAATACAATCTCACAATATAAAGTAGGAATCATAGGAAATTTATTTAAAAAAATGAATACTTCAGTTTTCATTACGAGAAATCAGTTAAGAGCTCCCTGTGAAAAAGGGAAATAGAAAAGCAATATGGATCAACCTATTGTGTAAGGTTTGATGTTTAAAAGTCAGAAAAAGAGTTTTATTCTAACAACTTCTTTATGTTTAGTCACAGATTTCATTTGTTATCATGCTGTTTGATGTGCCCCACACAGGACTGCAGCACATCAGTGTTTTTATGAACCCAGTGTGTTGCCATACTGAATTATATTCTAGAAAGCAGCAGAGCTAAGAAGCTTTCAGGCAGCCTTTACTATTCTGCCATGTTCTCTTGCACAAATTCATGACAAGACACCCTGAATGTATTCCATCAAATTTCATTTTATCATGTTCAAATATGTTTGCTGTTATAACCTTGAAAGGTTTCTTCATGTTGGTTGTAAAGTCCGTTGTGTTTGTTGTAACTGTCAGATGCTGCCATACTAAATCAGAATAAAAAATGCCTTTGCTAAACAAATAGAACTCACAAAACTAGGGCTATCATATTTTTAACACCATCTGTGATTTACAGAGATCCAGCTTTTGCTGTAATGTAATTTATGTGAGAATGATTACTTACTATTTTCTGTTTCCTTTCAGGAAAAAATCCATTATCTTTGTCTGCTAACTCATAATTGAGAAACTAGGGAATTAAGTTGCTCTTTAAAATATGCAGAGAGAAAAATATATCATTTGCATTAGACTTCCATGTTTAGTAAGACTGAAATAGTGATAGTAAAAGAACCAAACCAAGCCACCACAGTGAGAAACTGATTGCAGTTTATTTATTCAAGTATGTTCTATTCCATGTGTCAGAAGTCTTTATAAAGAGGACATCGAAACAGTTTTCTCAGATGAGTGTATTACTACATTAGTAGATTTTCTCTGGTTAATGAGTTTACTGTGTGTTAAATTCACTGAACACACCTTTATACAAAATCTGCATAAGTAAAACTATAGGAGAGTTAAACTTGCTGACCATTAAGAGTGCCTGTTTGCAAAAGGGTGTTTCCTTTCTGAAATTAAAAGGTTTCTTAGGTGCATACACTGTCTGACTGGATTTACACTTTTAGGACCAGGGTTAGGTCTGTAAGTTAACCATCCCTACTCAGCATTGTTCCTTTATCATTAACAGCAGTCGTTTATTGAAGAGCTTTGAGTGACATGGCTTAGAATCAGAAAAGCATAATCCCTCTTCCAAAGAGCTTTTCATTTAACATGTAAGGCTTGACTTTAGCATACCTTACATTTCTGCAGTGAACGTTTCAAGTGCCTGGAGCTGCATAGTTTTATTATGTGATTCTTTTGCAAGTATTGCCTGATTTCTTTTTTAGGAATCTCATATATTTGATGCATTCCTGACATTATAGATTTTTTCCCCACATAAGTAAGTTTTATTGCAATAGTGAAAAGGTGATGTTTGTATGATGTTTCAAGTTTAGCTTCAGTATTGGCAACTGTCAAGGTTTGTGGGTAAATGCTTTCAAAACCAGTGACAGAATTTACTTCGTACAAACTGTTTTGAATAGCTGTTCTCATGAGGTTTGGGAAATGTCTGTTTCAATTGAGCACTTAGCTTTCTGATTCCTTAATTTAACTGCAGTGCAGGTTTTATGCATTTATAATGCAGTTAAAAATAGAGGAGCAAAAACTAATGTTGTAAGAGTGATATACATAAGCAAACACTGTACCAACTCAACTAAGAACTAAAATACCTTGTCAAAAATAAGTATTGTTTCTTGTGGAGGATTTTTCCATGCTAGAATATAGATCGATGTTAAAGACACATGGATACAATTTTTCATGCAGTCATCTCACAAATCTCAATCCAGCAGCTCCACCAAGAAGACATTTAGGGAGTGATTTGACCAGTGCCAGCATACACTCACTAAGAAGACCTTACATACTAACACACAAGTATAGCAGGAGTCCTGGTTGAAAGGTGGCAAGCTTTCATCCAGTAAAAGTGTATCTTTGACACAACCAGAGCACTGTCCATTGCAAAATACAAGTTTCCAGAAGCTACTGTTTGCTGACAATTTTTAAATCAGAATTAGATGGTTTGCGTCATAAATGCATTTCCGTGGAGCAGTGGTTCATTTTAAAAAGTGCTGCTGTTTATATTCACACAGGAAATTGAACTGAATGTTCTTTTCTGATAATTCTAGATGCAGCATGATTCTATCTGTGCAGGATGGGATTGGTTCAATTCTGGTTGATTTCATTAATTGCACTTAAAATTATTGTAATTGCCCACTTTTCCCTCTCTAGATGGGATTCAACTCCATTAGTTGAGATATTTATTCATTGGCATGACTTTACTTCTCATGTTTTCATGGGCTTTTGTTCATAAACAGGAGAGTTATGCTGTGGAAAGCTGCCATACACAGGAACAGACCGTGCTATGTACAGAGAAAGGCTAAGCACTACTTCTGCTAGGAGTATCACAGTCACATTCAACACTGAGGATAAATTGTAGTCAGCTGTCCAATTTGGATCAATCCCTGCATCAATCCACAGGGCAGAGGAGTGGTGAAAGAGTTTGTACAGCAGAAGTTAAGCATGTGTAGACACAGTTTTATTTGGAACGATTGCCTTTACAGATACTCTTACTCAGTACATATGCTTCTTTATGCTTTAATGATTAGAAAACGTAATTTTACAAGGCAATAAAAATCCTAATTTTTTTGAAACCCAGCTTAAATGCATTTGAAAATATGTGAATAGAGGGAAATTCTAGGCTAAAGAAAAGAATAATCCTCATGGATTTTAGCACCATTTGTGTAAAAGAACCAATATGGTTAGTGTAAGTATTTCAATTTGAGTGTATACTATTTTAATGCTTTTTTAAACTGCTCAGAAATTCCTTTCTGTGTTAGTATCTCAATCATTAGGACTGTTCAGGGCATTTATTTTAATTACGATTATTTTGTGCACAATTGTCATATTGTTTATAAATATTTATGAACAGTTTTTGCTGTAGTGCATATCTAAAGTAGTTCACACTTACAAGGGTCAAATTTTGGGAGATGGGCCAGCATGTAAGGGGATTTGAACTCTATGTTTTGATGTTCAATTAATGACACTTGTGGTTCTGGTTTTATTTTCAGGAAGGGTCTGAATTTATTTTAATTTCTATTTTCTGAAACTTAGAGAAGATCAAGGCTGAATAAAATTACAATAGACAAGTTATGGGAAATCTAAAATTGTAATGGATGTGTCCAGGTTGTATGTAATTATTCAATTTAATTGTTATATATGCTACAGCATTTGCTGAGATAATTGTATTTTCCTGGCCCTTTTCAGTGGTTAAAGCAATCTACTGGCATTATTTATTTATATGCAAGGATGACAGTATCATCCCATTAGCAATTACAAGCTACCAAAAAGGATTTAAAAAAAAAAAACATATCTATGCTTCTCCTCAAGTTTCATAAATACTTAAGGGATGTGGCTAGTTTAACGAACTCATTATCTGTTTTGGCCCATGGCTTTCACTTTTTAGTTTTTTTAAGTGTGTTTATTGCAACTTTTCACTCTAAAGATACAGGAAACTATTTGTAATAAAAAAAAACCTAAACAAAACAAAACAAAACAAAACAAAAAAACCCAAAAACAAACAAAAAAAAAACTCACCACACATATTCCTCCTGTCTCCAAATATGTTGCGTGTTGAAATTTGTCTCCTAATGCATAACGAGCTGAGTTTCAATTAGTTGAGCTAAGGAGTTGAGCTAAGCCTAAGTTTTCTGAAAACCTGAACTCTATGTATACCTCAAGCCCCTTGAAATAAGCTGAATTTATTTAAGCATCTGTATTCTAGTCAGGCATTTTACATTTCCGTTAGATACTGGAATTTGTTAATTCTTTTCTTGGTTGCCACTAGGATTTTATTTTCAGAATACAAAGATGCATCAACCCTGAGAAAGAGACACACAGTGAGATCTTAGAATTGAACTTACTGAGTCAGACTACTGGTGATTGAAATGCTAAATAAGTGTTTCTGTGTAGTGTGTATGTTTATTACGCATTTATTGCTCTCAGTTTGAAAATTTTTACTGTTATAGTATTCACAGTGTTTCTAGTGGCAAGTTATTTTCAAGGTTATTCCAAGGACAATATGATATCAGGATGTATCTGTTGGTGGTAATAGTTTAAATGGTTTGGAAGATTTTGAGATTCATGCTGCTCTATGAAACACTGAATTTCTTGTAATTTCTATTAATACACATCTTACCATTGTGAACTGCTACAAAAGACTTTGTTAAAGAAGTATACAATTTTTATTAACGTCATCTGGCTTACATGTGGAAAAAATGGGCATGTGTTACTATACATATGTTACTGGGGCCAGGTGAAGAGTCTCTCAGAGTAGTCTGAGATTCTTCATAACTGTGACTGGACATGCTAATTAGTCTTTTTGTCTTCTTATTGCATTAACATATTTTATTTATTGTGGAAATGAGGGGAAAAAGATTATGCTGAGCAGGATATTCATGGTTTATTTACCTTTTTAAACTGTTTTTTACTGTTAAAAAAAGCCACACTGACACTTTTCCAGTACACTGCGAATCCCTCTGAAGGCATGTTGTATTTTACTTTTATTGGAGATTAAGGTACTTGCAGAGTAAGTGAGAAAAATGCTGTGGAGTTAAAAACTAAAAAGAAACACCAAAACATTCCTTTTACATAACATAAATTCATTTTTTGTATTGTTCTTCTGGTCATGATAAAATTCATTTTATTCTATGCCTAGAACACTGGGGCACCATTAGATACCTAGGAGAAAACTGAGAAAATATATTAAGTAACATACAGAAACTCTTATATAATAGACTTAATTTCATCTCAGTCTTTATGTAGAACACGTCAGTAAAGCCTGATTTCCCCAGCATGATTTCTGTATGGTCCTTAAACACGCTTCTTTCTCAACTCCCAAAAGAACAGTACTAGTGTGTTCAGTACCCTGTTCACTGAACATATTTATGAATATTAAGGTTCTGATTTAATGATACTTTACTGATTTAATGGCATTATACAAGATGTACATCTTTTTCAGTGGAAGAAGGGAAATGATACAATGCAGAGATGAATCCCATTTGTAGTAATCACAGAAACCAGTAACACTCTGAACTTTGCTCTAAGAGTTTCTCTTGTGAATCAAGAAACTCTCAGGATTTCAGATACATCCTTTAGTATGTATTCAATAAATGACAGGTGTACCCTCTTTTGTGATCAATTTATGAAATAATTTACTTCACCTTTTTAACAGGATTACTGGCAGCCAATACTGCATTCATAGGCAGTTTGCACTAGGTGGGTGTTTGCTTTTGTTCCAGCAGGATGTCTGTTGTACTCTGCAGATAAATTTTGAATGACAAACCACTGAGTGAAGGAACTTGACAGTCTCAAAACAAAGTGAGGCATTATTTCAGGGAAAGCTGGGGCATGACATGAATGTGATGTGAATATCTGTATGTATTACACATGTATCATTGTTACCAGGATAATCAGAGCATTTCACTTTTGCATTGTATTTACAATATAAGTAGAAGATGAAATAAATACTAGCAGTTTAGTAGAAAAGTCTGTGTTAATGCAGAAGAGCTGAGAAGTGCATAAGCAAGAATTGAACAGTGTTCTTGTCTCCCTGTTATTTGGATAGATACAATTAGACTGTTCACCTGTCTTTTTCCTGATATAAAATAGTACTTTGAGCTAGAAAATGTGTTCTAGATACTCTGGGGAATCTGAGATTAAAAAAAAAAATCATCAGAGATAAAAAAAATCATGATGTGCCCAGATTCTCTCTTCAGATCAGTGCAAAGAAACCTTTTATTTTGGAGGAGTACATTTCATGGATAATGGTTCTTATTATAAACTTAGGAGGTACTTTGTAATCCTTTTCATCCATGTACCTGTTGATAAATAAGAAAATACAGATCAGTAAGCTGCAGTTGTGTCATAACAGTGAATAACTGCTTTTATTCATCCTTTCATCTTAAATGAAGCAATACTAAATCTCATTATTGATTTTTATGATGAATAAAATATATTTTCTTTCTCTATTAATTTCCCCCCACTTTGATTTATCTATAAATTTGAGTTTCAAAGTTTAGTGACTCTGCCTTACCTCATTATGAATCAGTTTTGCTAGTGATCTCAAAGTTATTTAGATTATAGATAACCAGCCCTTTCCATCTCTAATAAACTGTTCTTCTCTTCTACAGTAACCAATTCTGTATGGCAGAAAGGATGAGCTTTTATTCAGTGCTGACACTGGAAAACTAAAATGGAGATCATGAGCATTCTTCTCTGTGAGCTCTGAGAGTGTAAAGAGTAATTTTTTCCGGTCTTATGGACCACAATGGGGCTTTAGTCTTCCTGGCAGGCAAGGGGACTTGGTAGGAGAATTAAAAATACATGGGAATAGGGGCTTTGGTGTTATGCCTTATTGTGCTTCTTTCATTTTATCGTGTCCTTATATTCTTTCCCACTTTCTTTGATTTTCTTCCTATTTCTTTTTGTGTCTGTTTATATCAGTAGGACCCTTCCTACCGTCTTACTCTTACTTTGTTGCATTTGTATTAAGTTGCCACTTAAAATCTCCATTCACACATCTTGGTATTACCCATACATGCCAACAGTTTGTTCTATTCCCAACCCCAACCCAAACCCACCAAAAACTGAAGTAAAATGTATTGAAGCTATAATAAAGAGTGAAAATATGAAGAAAATGAGTAAAATAATGAAGTGAAATGAATAAAATATATTATTTATTAAAAAAATGAAAAAGGGAAACACAGAGTATTAATGGAACAAATGCAGTTAGGTCAAGCAGACGAGAGTTGTAAGGAGTTATTTAAAGAAAGCGATAAAGAAGCTTTGGAGTTGTTAGGGAGAAGGTGCTTCCATGGTTGCGAAGCTGCAAAGAATAAAAAAAAAGTGAAGAATTTTTCAGTGGAGAGTGAAGTCTAGCATCTTGAGGGAGGTCAAGAGATCAAAGTCTGGTAAGTTTATGCATTAAGCAGTGGATGCCTGTGAGTGGACCAGCACATAAGAAGCAGAAGGATTTAACATGGTAGAAATAATCTAGCTTCCCCCTAGGCGTTCACAGTCCTACTACCTACTCTTCAGTTGCTTACAAAGATGCAGAAATGCAGGCATTTTGCTTGTTTTTCAGGACTGAGGGATTGTCTGAAGAGTTTAATAGGAACATCAAACCTCTTTTTACTAGATAAATTTTGCTGTATATATGGACAATAATGTGTATGCTGTATTTTTGCTGTCAGGTAAAAACACTTCTGAGTGCAAAGCTGATGCGTAATTGTAAAACCTGACATGCTCCATCCATATTCTGACTTTTCATGTCAGGTACAACTAACAGGTAAATAAGTAGTGTAGATTTCTTTTTATTTCATCCAATATTGTATGAAATCTCAGCTTCTGAAGAGCTAAGAAGTGGTATTTTGCATATAAAAGTGGGGGGGAGGGAAATTACTACATTAAACAGACCAGTGTCTGGGTTTGTTTTTTTCCCAAAGAAAAAAGGATAGTAAGTAAAATACTGGCAGACATATTTCTTCTTTAAAAAGATCATTTCTGAAGCAAACCTGAGCAGATTTAGACTTTTGAGCCTTAGCTCTTTGGGCATGGATGCAAGTGTTTGATCCTCTAACTGTCAAAGAGGTGGTCCTGCCATGAGAATAGTACCACTAATGTGTGAGGGGGTATTCCAGGACCTGAAAGGTTTAGTGGTGTAAGAAAGGCAAAATTAGTCTTGAGCTGGAGGTAATTGAAGCACATGAAGTTCTGAAAGCCAAACTCCAAGCTCCCAGGTTCCAGGCTGACACATGATGGGGAGTGAGTGTGGTGATGTCTTTGCCTAAGAGCATAGTGGAATAAAATATTTAAAGAAAGCATGTTAAATTATCTCCAGCTCAGAAGACTGTTGAACTTCACAACAGATAGAACATGGAAAGATCCTTATGGAAAACCCATTAAATACTGACTCTTCCTGGGGTCTTCATGTCTCCCAGTGAGGAAGGAATATTGGGCTAAGTAGTGTGAGTTGGTATGAGTTTATTTGGGTAGCATAGCTTTAGGGAGGCAGAAGTCTGAAACTCTTGCACACATTGCTGCATTAAGTTTGTCTTATCATATGCAAGAGACTTTCCTGTCCCAAATTCTTTATCCTTTATCAAAGAGTATATGCAATGTTACATTTCCTGAATATTGCTCTCTGCTATTTTAAGCTCCCTTTGACACTATGAAGTTTCTCTTGGTTTTTTCTCTCCATGCAAAGACTTGTGTTGCACTCCATGTTTTCTGCTTTAAAATCTGAGACCTGAACTGCTGTGTTCAGAGAATTTGACTGAAGGTGCTGGGTGTCTTGACCCAAAGGAGAGGGAGAAAATGGCAGGGGGTTGAAGGGGTCAGTGGGTAACTGCACTGGAATCAGTAAGGAAAAAACACTGAGGCATCTTGAAATTGTTTGCCTACTGCTGTTCTAATAAGACCCTAAAAAACATACAGATTGGTTAGACTTTCCAAAGGAAAATGAGGAGGAAAATCTTTTAAAAAAGAAGAAAGTGTCAGGGAATAAAGGTGCTCAAAATATGAATTTGAGAGTTCACTTCTTCTTGGTTGTAGAGGTTGTTCTGAAACATTTTTTTTAATTCAAGAGAGTCCTTCAGGTAAGAGCATTCTGCCAGTAAGTATCAAGGATGTCTGTCTTTCACTAATATAAAATGTGAAGTTCCTCAGTTTTCTTTCTCTTATTTTTAGGTTTAATTTTCTCCTACATGTTCTCTGCTATGTTTTCTCAAGCAAGAGAAAGGGAAAATTGCCTTGATGAAGGATTATGTAATTACCAGTGATTCTATTACAAAGGAAGCATTTCATAAAAGACCTGTCTGATGCAGATTCAAATCAAACAGTTCTCCCTCTTAGTGGGTGATGGATAGTCCTGTAAGCAGCAGATATTTTTACTGTCTTGACAGCTTTTCTTTGCTAATGAAAACTCTGTATTTTAGTCTTCTGTATTTCTGACCATTATATCTCACTTATACTTTCTGATTTCTGACTAATGTTCATTGCATTATAGCAAACCTGTCGTACATTTACAGGCCTCCTGGGACAGTCTTTGGAGTTTTGTAATTTTAATCTTTTAAAAAAATGTAGTAATGTCTGAGTATTGTTATTTCTGTTATAACTCATGGCAGACATATAAGACAGCTGTGCTTACAAATTCAAATTGCAGTTTAAAGTGTAAGACTTATGGTAATCTTTATCATCTAATCACTTATTCTATCAAGAATTAAAACCATAGAACTCTTTACTCACTCATCATTTTTATTTCAGTAGATATCTCTGAAGCAATGAAGTAGGTTAAGAATTTTTTGCTGAAATATCTTTTAGGAAAACTGAAAACTTTTGCTTAATTTAAACCAAGATTGACTTTTTCCCTATCTTGATATCAGCTTTGTGGTGCAATCTTAATGGATTTTTTTTTTTTTAAATCTGGCTTCTAGTATCTTATAACACAAATTCTGTTGTTGCTAAACATTGAAATACTGTATTGATAGGTATACTTAATGGAATATGGGATACATTACAGACATGAGATATTCCTCAGTTTCCATGTTGAATGAACAATGCATTTATGATGATGACTGTTACTGGAACTTTCAGCTCCTTAAAATAAATCTCAGTGTCGATGTGCACCTTTGCTGGATAGATTACAGGCACCCTATTATAGAGCTACAGTATTTTAAATAGTAAATCCCCTGTCCTGTGACTCATGGGTTGATTTTGAAGTACAGTGATAATGCACAATAAGTGGTTAAAGGAGAAATGAAGAATTTTGAATTAATATTATGACTTGCACTAACTACTTTCCTTTATGTCCTTCCATATAAAAGGTGTGAATTAAAAAAAAAAAAAAAGTGGAAATAACATGCCTTAATATGCAAAACATTTTGTGTTACATGTTTAACTTTATTAACCTGATTTTTTCAAATAATGTAAAAATAAAATGCATTGATTTTTGTAAGCAATTTTCACTACTGAGAAACTAAGGATCAGCAGATGTTTTAGAAGTGAGTAAATATTTATTTCTATTTTTTAAAGTATCACTCTCACTTCTCCTTTTGTTACTTCTCTACCATGAAATTTTAATTCAGGTTGCTGCTGCACCTATTACCCACTCACCCCATCGTCTCTCACCCCTAGAGGAGGTAACTACCAGATAA
>JAWWEU010000091.1:4860230-4870615 GCA_035583155.1 Acropternis orthonyx
TGGAACACTTAACTCTGCTTCAGCCTATGGGATAAAACGCACAGTTAGAGAGCCTTTGCAGGGAGGGGGGGGCAGAAAAAAAAAGATAAAAATCACAGCATTTCACCAAGCAAGTCTTTAGACATGCTTCAAAGCACAGACTGTTTGACACTGCACAGCACAGAAAGAGCACAATATGTTTAATGGGATGATCATCATCTCTGCAATCTCTCTGGTGCAGGAAGAGACAACACAATGATGAACTGTGCAAGAAGACTTATGCCAAAATCAACCTCCACTTCAAACTGCTGCACTGGGTTTGAGGATTGGAAAACAAAAACATCATTAGGCAAATTATGTTAAAATGGATTAAAAATTTAAAAATATATATATATTTAAGTACCATATTAAATATTGAGTTTTGAGGTATTATTTTTATTTTATTTAAGCACAGACTAATATTTAGAAGAAAGTGACCATAAGGCATTTATACACAGCAAGCTGTAAATCTAAATGCTATTAGCAATTGCTGTTGTATTTTGGGGTTAGTTTCATGAACAAAAGGAACACAGGGAAATATAAAAGTCCTCTCTGCAGCCCTTTTATATGAAATTATTTTCCCTTTGTCAATTGCATGGTACATTTGATTTGAGCATTGTATTTTGCCATCTGTCCCTACATAATATGCCTTCTTGTTGCTGTTTTTAAGTTGTCTCATTTACAAAAAGTTCTTATCCCAGTCAGTTTCAGAAATGCAGAATCAGGTTTTACTTTAAAACACACTGGGAGAAAAGTTAGCAGGTGTCATATGTCTGTAAGTCAACTACTCATAGACAGGCTAAACTGCATTATTTCCTGACAAATGACATTTATTCCTTACAAAGTATTATATGGTAAAGAATTGTATGTAAAAGTTGCTTTATTTCCTGTGGTCCTCTTTCCCCTCTGACTCCTGAGCCTTTGAGTAAAAATGAATGCTGCAAAGAGCACAAATCTGTGAAACTAATCAAGTCTGGCACTGGGTGGCCATCGGAACAAACAAGAAAGCCACTGAAAAATTGTAGCATTTCTACACTGCAAAAGTTCAGGCTAAAGGTGATGTGAAATAGAAATGTATATGTAGGACAGATTTGCATTGTGTATTTATACATAACCAGAACAGACTATTGCAGCCTTTCTGCTCTGCTGATGGTAAATCAAAGCTAACAGTACTTAAGTAATACTATACTTTTGTTAATTATAAAATCTGTGTCATTGCTAGTAATATAACTTGGTAGCCTTTTTCTAAGGTATAATTTGTAATCCCTCTGTAAACTGTAGTCCATGTTGGATAAAAAGCCTCAAGGAATTTATTAAAATTTTCTTGTAAAATCATAGAATCATGTAATAGTTTGAGTTAGAAGAGACCTTTGAAGGTCTTCTAGTCCAACACCTGCAAAGAGCAGGGACATCTTCAACTAGAAATAGTTGCTCAGAGCCCTGTTGAATATGACCTGGTATGTTTCCACAGGTTGAGGCATCCATCACCTCTCTGGGCAACTTGTTTCAGTGTGTCACCACGTCAATGTATATTTCTTTTTCCTTATATCTAGTTTAAGTCTGTCTTCTTCAGTTTAAAACCATTACCTCCTATCCTATCCCAAACGGCTCTGCTAAGACGTCTGTCCACATCTTTCTTATATGACTGCTTTGAGTACTCAAAGAGTGTGGTAAGGTCTCCCTGGAGCCTTCTTTTCTTCAGGCTGAACAACCCTAACTCTCTCAGCCAATCTTAACAGGAGAAGGGCTCCTCAGGACATGGTCCAGTAGATCTATGTCCTTCTTATGCTGAGGACATAAAAGCTGGATGCAGCACTCCAGGTGAGTTTTCACCAGAGCAGAACAGAGGAGGAGAATCACCTCCCTTGACCTGCTGGCCATGCTACTTTTGATGCAGCCCAGCATACAACTGGCTTTCTGGGCTGCAAGTGCACATTGCTGGGTCAGGTCCAGCCTCTCACCCACCAGCACCCCCAGGTGCTTCTCAGTAGGGCTGCTCTCATTCTGTTCATCCTGCAGCCATTATTGATACAGGGGGGTTGTCCTGACTCCAGTGTAGGATCTTGAACATGGCCTTCTTGAATGTCCTGAGATTCCTATGGGCCCACTTCTCAAGCTTCTCCAGGTCCCTCTGGATGACATCGGGTGCATCAGCCACTCCACGCAGCTTGGTGTTGTCTGCAGATTTACTGAGGGTGCATTCAATTGCACTGTCCACATCATTATAAAGATATCAAATAGCACTGGTCCTAGTAGGGACCCCTGAGTGTGACACCACTTTTCACCAGTGTCCACAGGGCCATTCCCCCCTTGATGTGCCTGTCCAACCAATTCCTCATCCACTGAGCAGACTGCCTATCAAATCAATCTCTTTCCAATTTAGAGAGAGGGACTTTGTGGGGGACTGGGTCAAAGAGCTTGTAGAAGTCCAGATAGATGACATTTGTAGCCCTTCTCTTGGTTACTTCATCACAGAAGGCTGCTTGGTTGGTCAGGCAGAACTTTCTCCTGGTGAAGCCGTAACGGTTGTCTCAAATCACCTTCGTATTTTCCATGTGACTTAGCACAACTTTCAGGAGTTCTATTGCATAGCCACAGAGGGGAGGCTGACAGGTTGACAGTTCTCAGCATCCTCCTTTCTACTCTTTTTAAATATGGGTACTATGATTCCCTTTTTTCAGTCACCTGGGACTTCACCTTGCCGTAGTTTGGTCAGCCAAAAGACAACAAGACAAAGTTTAGGGTGTCAAAAAGTACAAGACTTTCATTTTATAAAATTGCTCAATTTATATATCATCATAGCTTAAGGAAAAGCACTACATGCCCTTTTGTAATTGGTTAGGCTCTGCTAGCCTGTATCTGCATTGGTGGTCTCTTATTGCTATTTTCACTTGTTTTACCACACTGTCCCTTTGTTCCGCTTCTCTATCTGGCAGGCATCAGCACCTATCTTGCTATGTTACATATTGTGTGCTTTTCTCATGGGAATGGCCTCAAGGCGTCTACATCCACTTCTTCTTCACACAGGAGGTTGGCACACCCGCTGCCATCCCCCACATCACCTGGCTGCCATAACTTTTGAAATATCATGGAGAGTGTTTTGGAAACTACATCAGCCAATTTCCTCTGGACTCTGGGATGCATCATTACATAAAGACTTAGTGTTATTTTGACATGGTCTCTGAAAGATTTGAGTCTCAGGTCTTTTTTATTTCTTTATACCCAGAAGAACTGCCTTGTGAAAACATTGTATTACAATATGATAGGTAGATGCAGAGAGTTGCAGATTTTAAGAAGTTGCATAGGCATTATCAATCCTGTATAAAGCAGCAATTTACATGTCTCTCTACTATTACACAGTTCACAAGCCTCCACTGTATGAATGGGGAAATACTCCAAAAACTGATTTTCCACATGATAGAAAACACACCTCTCTTTTCTCATTGACTGTAGAAAGAGCCAAGGTGACCAGCTGAGATGTAGTGTCTAGCTGGTGTCATTGTTAATGTACCATTATTATTTCCTTTCACAATTTTAAATAAGTTGCTGCTTTGCTGCTTTGTTATCTATACCTAAAAAGAAAACAGTGTATAGTACAGCATTAGGGAGAAATACAGTACACTTTTCTGCTGTTTTTACTCCCACTGCTGCTACTTGTTCCTGGAACAATATATTAACTACTATGGCCATTCAGCGAAAGTGGACTTGCCAACTGCATTTGGTTTTTTCCCCTTCTCCCCCCACCCAGAAATTCTGTAATCATCTGTTTTTTAAATAGTTTCTATAGGTGAATTTTCAAATACTTAAAAATGTTTGACAGTTGTCAGTTATTTATGTGATGCAACCTTGTTAATGGGAACACTTAAAATGAAACATTTTTAGTGATGTATTTCTCACACATCAATATCATTCCTTCACCCTACAGTTATAATTTAAACTGCTCTTAATGTAAGCACTTTGCTATAATCCCTTTGAGTTCTTAGCCAGTGCCAGTGTGCCTGTTGTGTGCAAAATTTATACACTTCAATAAAACTTACTAGAAAAACAGTAGCAAAGCGATTTGAAATCCACCCATCCTTTATTTTCTGATACCTTTTCGAGTCCTTCTAGGTTATTTCTCTATCTGGGTTAGGGAAATGTGTATTTGTTAAACAGTAATACTCTTAGGTTTGTTTTAAAGTTTCTCATTTGACTTTCTGTTAGTGCCCTGTTTACCATATCAGAGCAACCTAAGATGTTCTGGGATGTTATTTATCTCTGTCAGTATATGCAAACAATATTAAGGATCCTCCTACATCTTAGTCAAGATCTGTAAAGAATACAACTCCATTTGGTTTTTGTTTAATTTTACAGTTCTACTTGGCAGGACATTATTAAATTCTTTATATTCTGTATTATTAATTTGCTTCTTGTTATTGGTCTGATTTTCAGAGCAAAAAAAAAAATAACTAACAGCAAAATATTTTTAAAGTATAAGGAGTGTAATTAATATAGAAAAAAAACAACAAAAAAACAGGGACACACAGTCATCTATAATATCTGCAATTATATGTGAATAGAGGAACTGAGATTTTTTAATAACCAGCTTTAACCAGATCTGCCACCTAAAGCTGAATTTAATGTTTTCCTGAAGTTCTTATTCTACAGATTTTTCAACAGCCAGCTAAAATAGACTGAATCAAGAAGAGGAGCAAAACATGGAATTGTACAGAGAGCCAGGGCTAATTCACTGCTTTCATGATCCCAAGTGAGCCTCCTACTCATTCCATATCACATTTCCTAACCGGACATAAACTTTCCCCTCCTAAATGAGCCATATTGGTTGTAATTTGTTTATGAGAAAGGGAACTTGGTAGCTTTCCCAAATTTGTCTTTTGATTTGTGGTAAGTGTATTTGGTTTTAACCATGACAAGCATTAGTAGTCTTCAGTGTCCTGCTAAGACTGAGGTGTTAATACCCTTTCCCTGACATTCTCTAAAAATAATTTCCTTGTCTTTTGCTACCTACATACACAATATGAATAATTTTGGTGTGAATCATAGAAACAGAGTTTTTTGGGTTGGAAGGCACCTTAAGGATCATCTTGTTCCAATCCCCCGTCATGGTCGAGAATGCCACCACTAGACCAATTTGCTCAGAGCCCCATCCAACCTGGCTTTGAACACTTACAGGGCTGGGGCATCCACTGCTACTCTGGGCAACCTGTGCCAGTGCCTCACCACCCTCACAGCAAAGACTTTCTTCCTAACATCTAATATAAATCCCTCTGCTTTTAGTTTAAAACATTTCCCTTGTCCTATCACTATCTGTCTGCATAAGAAGGTTAGTCTGCTTCTCTTACAAGCTTTGTCTAAGTAGTGAATTGAGCTGCACCTCCTCTTGGCTATGTGATTTGCCATTTGCTCTCTTCTAGAGTCTGTCAGCTTAGCTCTCACCATCCATCTTTTGAAAAACACTCCGAACACTCCAGGAAATGCAACACAAACACTGAATGGCAGAGCTAAAGAATAGCCCTGCAGGTGCATGCTCTGGCAAAATGTCAATTCAGGACAAAGTGCCTGTCCCCAGAAGCCTGTCTGCCTTCAGTTTTCAAAGCAAAAGTTCTTGCCACAGGTAACACCCTCTTATGAGAATAGCTACATTGTTGTGAAAAAGTGTTCTTCAGGCACTTCTTGTATACCCGTGAGCTCACCTGTGTTCTTTTTGAGACTCCATTGGTTTCAGAAATCTTCTAAAGGGTATTCATTTAGGGTAGGTGGATATACTGTGGTCAGAGGGCCATGTATGACAGCACAGTGTCTTCACTTAACCTTGTTTTGGAGCACTAAAGTCTGGTAAACAGGAGAAGAGGGCAGTAACAGAGCTTAATGCAGACAGTTCTGCTAGGGTGGTCTCTGTTCCAAAGGTTGCTGACAGCTCCTCTGGTATGTGCTCCTGGTGAAGCATCTGTAGCTGCTCCATAGAGAATAGGGCCATGGTGTTTTCATGTTTGGCTCTTATTTTAGCTGCCTGTCAAAACGTTTTGAAAGAGACCTTGCAAGAAATTGGATAAATGGACTTTTTATCTCAGGCAGTTGCAGTAGGACTTCATGAGATAAAGCTGTTACTGCAGCCTCGGTCACTCTCCTTGCTGCATTTAAAAGGCTGGCCTCAGATTATGAGAACTTTAAAATGTCATAGGAATTCTGCTGCCTGGGAAGTTAGAGAAAACCTAAACAAAGTCACTGTAGAGTTGTGTATGACAAAAAAGTGGATTTTTTTTTTATAAAGCAAGAGGTTTTGTAATTAAAAATGCTCTTGGTGATTTACTATTGCTTAAAGCAGTGTCACATGAAACATGGGCTGCTGATCCATAGGTTGCTGTTGTTTCTAAACAAATAAAAAATACTTCAGATTTGACTTACATTTTGCTGCCTCAGTGGGGACTTTTGCGAAGTAATGAATGCAGCTGAAGTACAGCTACAGTGTTGGCAGAACCACTGGACATTTTGTGGGAGAATTCTTGCAAGAGTTTCAGCAGTATGCTAAAATATCTTTTATGAAACGTGAGAAAACCTCATCTATATGAACAGCTTATGCCTTAATATTGTGTAGATGTAGCATTATTTGTTACTCTTACACAGTTCTCTGAATTGCTGTATTTGGAAAGCCAGTCCAGCATGGTCAGGGACTTGGGCCATTGCTATTCAAACCTTATGAACACAGGGTTCAGTGACTTGATGTTGCCGATGCTCCACTGAGTAGCCTAACAGGACTACTGATATGCCCTCATTCTGCACAAGAATTTGCAGAATGGAGGCTTTTATCTGCCTTTCAGTGTACTTCAGCATTCAGACTATGACTGAAATTTTATGAATGCCTCCACTCTGTTTAAATGCTGAGGAGAAAGCATGCCAGTAAAGGTAATTTCTACCTCCTAGGCATGAATGCTGTAGCCAAGTCACTGTCTGTCATGGAGGAAATGTTGAGGGCTTGTTTGTTTCTTTTTTGTTTGTTTTAACAGTAAGTGAACATAAAATGCTCTTTTTTATTCTCAATATTATTCTAATTTTATTTTTACAGTCTTCTCATGCTGTTTTCATTGTTCATTTTCCAAACATTCACCCAGTTATTAAAGAAATTGATATTTGAATGGTATAAAGTTTAACAATACTCCAAAGTTCAACACTCATGGGCATTTCTGAATATCCTTTCCCTATGACATGCAAAGCTAATGTAATCCTCGTACAAAATTCAAGAAATTGCCAAATAAGCATTTAATTAAAGAGATCAGTGTAGTGGGATTTTTTTTTAGGCCTTCTCTGGTAACCAGGTCAAAACATAGGAAGTATTTCATCCCATATCTTTATGTAATCAGGTGTATATAAGCTGGTAGAGGGAGGTGCTCTCCCCTTTTTTCCTTTTGGCTGAGCTCAGACACAAGTCTTGGTGTTTTGGCCTTGCTTATCTGTGTGAGTGAGGCCTATCTGAGAGCTGTTTTCTGGGCCAGCAGCAGGAGGTGAAGAAATTGCTTTTCCTAAGAAGTGAGATTTTTGTTGTGTTTGTTATTTTATTGAGCTAATTCTTGAGTTTCCATTGTGTATATATATTTGTTTTTACCATTTTTGTGTCCTTTTCCCTTTCCCCCTGTTCCCCTTTCCACTGTTGGGATTAATTTGGATTGGTTGGGATTTCTGTTTGTATGTACGTAGTGTTTTATCTGTCTATAAATGTAATATATGTAATATATTTACTTTTTTTTTTTCCTACAATTTTCTTTTGCTACCTTTTTTTTCTGTTGGGAGAGGGGGAGAGGGGGGAACTGACCAGTCTGTGTTTGGTGGTGAGCCAAGCCAAACTTTCACAATCTGTAAGTCCTCTTAATTAAAACCCCAGCCATAGGCCTAAATCCTTCTCAGGGAGTGAGGTTCTGCATGGAGTGACAGGATGGTTTGATCATAGCAGAAACAGTACTTGTACCACAGGAAAGTCTGTAATAGTTACTTATTCTTCAAAACAAGAAAAAGAAATGGTTGTTTTATTTTTCTTTGAAAAAGAAGTAGTAAAACTTCTATTCTTCTAGAAATCTTTATAGTGTGTTATAATTTTTAATTTTAATGACTGTTTTTATATTTTTCTTTTAATTGTTCTAATTTGTGCTTATTTTATTTTTGTTTGACAATACACCAGTGGAAGTAACAATATTTCCACTTTTAAAAGTTTTTGCAGGGAAAACATGCATTAATTAATGCCATATAGAAAGCATAGATTATGGGAGACACAGGTTGATTTTTTATCTAAATTTGATGATTGGTTTATATTGCATGCTACAAAAAAACCAAAAATATTTTCAAAGTCTAAAGAGTCTGGAGTTTGTACAAGTAGTTACTAAACTGTTGTCTAGGCTTCCCTCTCTACCATTTTTTGTCTGTTACAAAGCAGTTCATAGTGTCAATATAGCATATTTTTTAGTGTGCTTAGTAATATGCTTTTTTTCTATGCAAAGTTGTATTTTAGGATTTCTTGGTGCACTTTTCAAATTAAGCTAAGCTGTAGAACACAACTGCCTGATGTTGCCTACTATGTGCATTCTTAAAATGTCTGCTGCACCACAAAATGATATTGGTGTTTATGCAGCCTTTTTCCAGTATAAGCTCTCATAGTATAAGTATTGATTAACTAATCTTTTTGTACAGAAAGGCATCACATTAGGAAGTTCAGTCCTGGGAAGGATCAAAGAGCTACAGCAATGATAAACACCGAGTGTCACACAGCTTGATTCCAGAAAGAATACGCAGGATATTCTGCAGTTGAATGCTGCAAGTATGCTATGAAGTGTCTTGCAAAAATGAGTGGCTGTTAAAGTATAATGGTTAGAAATGAACCATCATGCTTTTAATTTATATTTATCTTCCTGTCTTCAGTGAAGATGAGAAAGAATTGTAGGGCATGGGGAGAGCGACCAGAGATGTATTTGCATGCCTCTTTAAGGAGAAATTTCAGATTATCAGTGTGATGAGGCAAAACAGAGCCACA
Source organism: Acropternis orthonyx (assembly GCA_035583155.1). Classification (NCBI taxonomy): domain Eukaryota; kingdom Metazoa; phylum Chordata; class Aves; order Passeriformes; family Rhinocryptidae; genus Acropternis; species Acropternis orthonyx. The sequence goes on from JAWWEU010000091.1 coordinate 4,869,265, forward strand.
GACATGAACAACAGGACTGGATGTTCAGCTGTGACCTCCATGAGTCTGCCCCTTGCACCATTAAGCCTGTGTTTCAATATGCTGATATAGTTTGTTGCTTTTCTCTGCCTTCTTACACCTCTTGTCTACTGCTTCAGATTCTGCCACTTTCTAAAGCTGCTAATGGAATCTGTGCACTTTGTTCTTGAAAAATAAAAATTAGAAATAAAGAATTTTAGCATCATCTGCTTTCTTTTCATCTTTCACATAAACACATGACTCTGTAGTTGTTTCTAAAAGAATTGATGGTGTGGAAGTACATGACTACACTGCAGGTCATAGCTGGTCATAGGGTGCTGCCGTAGTGGGTTGACCCTGACTGGGTGCCAGGCATGCACCAAGGCCACTCTGTCACTCCCCTGTGCAACTGGACAGGAGAGAAGAAATGCAGTGGAAAGTTCATGAGCTGAGATAAGGACTGGAAGAGATCACGCAGCAAATATCATCAAGGGCAAAACAGATTTGGATTGGAGATATTAATAGAACTTATTCCTAACAAAATCAGAGCAGGATAATGAGAAGTAAAAACAGATCTTAAAAACACCTTCCCCCACCACCCCTCCTTCCTTTTCAGCTCTACCTCCTCCCCCACCAGCAGCAGAGGGAGACAGGGACTGGGGGTTATGTTCAGTTCATCACAAGTTGTTTCTGCTGCTGCTCAGGAAGATGAGTCCTTCCCCTGCTCCAGCATGGGATCCCTCCAATTGGAGACAGTTCTCCATGAACTGCTGCAATGTGAGTCCATCCCATGGCCAACAGTTCTCCACAAACTGCTGCAACAGGGCTCACTTTTCTGGTGTGCAGTTCTTCAGGCACAGCCTGATCCAGCATGGGACCACAAGTCCTACCAGGAAGCCCTGCTCCATCATGGGCTTCTCTCTCTGGAGGTCTGTGGGTCCCTTCCAGGACCCTGCTCCAACATGGGCCTCCCATGGAATCGTAGCCTTCTTTGGGCATCCACCTGGTCCAGCATGGGTTCCTCCATGGGCTGCAGGTGATCTCTGCATCCCCATGATCCTCCATGGGCTGCCAGGCACAGCTGTTCCATCGTGGTCTGCACCATGGGCTGCAGGGGAACCTCAGCTCCAGAACCTGGAGTACCTTCTCCTCTCCTCCACTGACCTGGGAGTCTGCAGAGTTATTCCTCTCACATACTCTCACTCCACTGTTCCATGTCATTAGGTCTGCACAATAACATTTTTTTTTCCTTCTTAAATATCTTATCACAGAGGCGTCACCATCATATCCGATTGGCCCAGGCTTGGCCAGTGGCAGGTCCATCCTGGCTCTGATGGACGTGGGTGAAGCTTTT
>JAWWEU010000091.1:4951602-4974512 GCA_035583155.1 Acropternis orthonyx
ACAGTATTCATATCACAGTAAAAGTTTCATTCTCTGCATTAGCATCCACATTCCATTTATGACAAGAATCTTTCCATCTTTTCAATGGTGCATTGACTACTACACTGAAGAAAGCAAGTCACTGCATTTGCTAACTAGTTTGTCCATACAAATAAAGAATAATTAAATATTAAGAATTTAATTAGCTGTTAAATAAACAAAGATAGTTCCATTCTTAAATAGTTAATCAGTTCTAGTATTAGCTTTCAGAGGTATGGTCCATAGCCCTCTTAGTTGCCCTGTCACTCAAATAAACATACTCTAGTCACAAGAAACCTTAAATTTTATTCTAGTTGTTTTATATCAGATTAACAATGAAGGCAGAGAAGAGGCTTAATTGAAGACTGTAGTTCTTGTGACCTAGCAAACTGAGGAGAGATAGTGCGTAGCTTTCACCCCATTTATTGTTTTGCTGTAATCACTTACAACAAGTTAAAGAAGTGTTACAGGGAGGGTTCAAAAGCACATGAGAACTGAAACTCAAACACTGTTGTGAGCATAACTTAAGCAGTATTTTATTACAAAAGGTAGCCAAGTAAGATGGAAATCCCCAGTGAAGGATGGGGAGAGCAAGGGAGAGAGAGACACAGAAACCCATGCCCTGTGTAATGACCCCTCCCCAGGTGTTACTTACACAGTTTGTCTTACCAACTTTAGAATGCCCAAACTTCCCAAGGCAGAGGCAGTATCCTCAGAGGCCAGCACGCTCACTGGCAGGCATCCCCACCAAGGCAATGTGGTCTGTTCATGTGTAGCAAGCCCCCCACCCCAGACAAGCCATCTACCTTTTATCTATTTGCCAAAGGGGTCGTCTGCCTCAGTGGGTGTGGCCATCACCCTCCAGGTAGAGGTCCCTGGCCCCTCCCCCCTGTTATGTAAGTGGTCTCTCGCTGCTCAGGTGCAAGAGCATCAGAATTTCCCTGCGCCTGTGCTGACCACTCCAGAGGGTCTCAATGAAATGGGTCTGGGGGCATACTTCATTCCTGTCTTCCTCCCTTTCTCCTTCAAGTGCCCTTGGGCGCTTGCTAACTAATATGTGAGCCCAATTAATTCTAGTTTACAGTGAATGTTTCCCTCAAGGATGAAGTTCTCACTTATCAGCAGGTGTTTTCCCATAACCTGGCAAAGAAAGAATAATTTCTCACAGGTGGCTGGGCAAAACACAGACCAAAAATACCAGTATTTACACCAGTACGGATACAAGAAGAAATCACTACAGTAGCATCTTACATCTGAAATGAGTTATTCAGTGTGGTGAGCATGCAGCCACCTTTCAAAATATTGTCATATTTCAAGGAAAGTCTTATCACAGTTATCAAAATACTTCCAGCACTCCTGCTATAAAGTTTTTTCCTTTCATCAATAGTATTTTTACTGGAAATCTCTGAGTAACATCAAGAGGGTAAACTGTGCTTAGTCAAATTGAAAATTAAGAGAGATGATCTGTACTGAAAAGAAGATTATTCTGGTGATACTGCAGATAATTTAAGTGTTGCATATATAGATCAATACATTACCTTTCTTTGTTCTGGTTTAATCATTTTAGTTCCATATGAGATAACAGTATGTTATGTGCTTTGGTGATATTACACGGGTCACATCCCAACTACTATTATTTACCAGTTTTGTTTTAGTTTTGAAGGAAGTACTGGACATTAGGACAGAAAATGGTTTCTCTGGACTTAGGCAGCCCATGAGTTAATACAGGCATGACTCCCTTGAAGTTGTTCTGATCCTGCTTTACTCCTAACAGAATCAGTTTTATCCTGGCATCTTAAAGTGCTGTCACAAGGAGTGGGCAGTCTCCCGAGTTCCATGTAACCCGATGAACTCTGTGATACCACAGTATTAAAGCAAGAAAGCACCCTGCAGTGATTACACTGTTGCTGGCTACTGTTGCACCCTTCTCTTGCTCTTGCTCAGGCTTACCTCATCTTTTAATGCAATCACAAGACCGCTTTGATACATCTCTTCCGTATTTGTAACCCATCAGTGCATAAATCTGCAACTGCTGAAGCTAGATGAATACTGAGATATTTGTTGGAGCAGGAGCAAAAATGCAATACCAAAGGCAAAAGTAGAGAATGCACAAGGAAATTAAATAGATCAGTTAAGGCATGGAGAAGTACACATTGCATATCCAAGCCAAATTGTACATCTATATAGCAATTTTTAGTAAAGTAAGTTGGGAATTTTAATGTTTCATTTAAAAACTACTTTCACTTGAGCTTGCAGATACAGTGATCAGGTTTTAATGGGGGAATTATTCCCTATTTCATTTGTTATAGTTTCTTCAAATTTCATTCAAAGCATTCCTTTACAAAATTTCTTCTGTGGAATGAAAAAATGAGAAAAATAAATACATTTTAAATTGACATGACCACGGACAAACCACAACTTTCATCCACTTATGAAACAGTGTTTGTATGTGATGCTTTATAGAGTTGCATTCTATGACTAGTACAGATTGGTTTGTTATTGTTTTACATATATCATACAATATGTACAGCTGTGCACAGTTATGTATGAATATTTCTTTACACATTTAGAAAACACTTGGGAAGTATTTGTATGACTTCTCACCACTCCTGCCTCAGCATTTATAATTTAGATAATTAACTAGTTAACATGAATTTTATTTGTCCCGTCATGAAGATTACTCATTCTTAACATTTGAAACTGAATAACAACATTTAACTAAAAATTTTGCTTTCTGATCTCATCATTTCATTCAGCTTATCAGTTAATTAAGTGCTCTGCTTGATGTTTGATGAAATTCAATGTTTTAGTAAGGAATAGATTACTGTTGCTCAGCTTATGTAGATATGTTATTTTAGGGACAATTATGTGAAAAAAAATTTGCAGTTAATATTTTATCTCTGTAGGTTTACATGTGGAAGCTCTTTTTTTGCTAGTATCTGAAGTATGGGCCAGGTCTTTTGGGCTTTTTCAACATGATAGGTGAGATCAATATTTAATTCATCTTCTGATCCCCTTAGAATAAGTCATAAGATCAACTCCAGTTGGAGGTGGGTGGTTCTCCTCCCTGTCTGTCGGTGACCACCAACACCATCTGGCAGTGATAGCAGCAGGGATGCTTGACTTTCAGATTGGGGGAAGAAAGGAGCCAGCCCTGGCTTTATGACCTTGAAATCTTGATTTAAGGATGCTGTGACTGAAAGTCAAAGGTTTAAATAATTTGAATGAGGGCCTACTTAGCACAAAGTCCAAGTGCTTATCCAGGGCTAACACACAGTATGGTCACGTCGTCATGGTACACTTCCTGGTAGCACTGAAGCAGAATTCACAACATATCGGTGATGCTATTGGAGCTGTTTCTCCTCAAATTTAAATGTTTTATGTGGCACTTTTCAGATTCTGCAGGCTATTTTATGGATAAATTCTTGTAGTAGGGTTCTTCCCCTGCTGTGTTAGAATTCCCTAGCAATGATGAATTTCTGGAGCATATTTTTTGTGTTGCTAAATGCTTTGAAGCTATTTCTTACAGAAGCAGTAAATTTGTACTTCATGCTTTCAAGAGTGCTGTCTGTCCCTAACAAGCTCATTCACTAATTGAATGACAAGAGAGCAAAGTTTAGAACAAATAAGAAGGTTTGAACAAAGAACAAAGTTGTTAGTTGATTAAGACAAGTACAGATGTGTGACATAGGATGCATTACGTGAAATGCACATAAACAAATGCCTTGTTACTTTGGAGTGAGAAAAACTGTTGTTGTTGCAATGATTGTTAGAATGCCGGGCTGATTGTTAGTCTATTCCTCCCCACCTTCCTTCCTGAAAAAAAAAAAAAATTTGTAAAGCATTCAGGAGGTATCTTCATACTAATAGTACTCTTTGTTTAATGGATATGATATTGGCAAATGAAGGTATTCTCGAAAAGGTACCAACACTAAAAAGGCAGATGCACTTGCAAAAACAAATACAAATGGGAACATGAGGCTGTTCACTCATCTGACCACTAGTTCACTCTCTGTGGTTTGCCTCTTACTGTTTTTTGAGTTCTTCTTTCTTATTCAAGAGGGACTCTGTAAGAAATGAGTAGTGCCTCTCCTTCAAAAAACTCATCTAGCTATTTATAAACTCATTAGCTTATTCTTAGCTATTTTGAGCCTCAGAACTAATTGTTATCAGGTGGTAAGCCTTTTAGGAGTAATACAAGTCCAAGCCTCTCTTATATTTCAATAAGTGTTTTGACATAGCACACCACACTAAGGGACTGGTCACTGCAGTCACTGCCCCACAGTCTACGATGTGTTGTAGCAACTTCTCCAGATAAAACAGGCAAAAAACTCTAAGGAAGACGATGATACAAAAAGTTGAGTTAGAGCTAAAAAACTGTTTGCACATCACAGATCAGGAATCTCAGTAAGTTGAAGGAGAAAATGAGACATTTGTGCAGAGAGCTTGTGGGCAGAGACAGATCTCTTGATTTCTATGGCAGTGTGACAACTGATGGAGCATAAAACCTTTGAATGTCTGCAAGAAGAATATTCTGTGTGAAAATGATAAGCAGGGGTAGAAGCAAAAGGAAAATGTATTGAAAGTAGGGCAATTATAAAATTATTTTTCTCTATATACCCCTCAAGCTTATGATAGACAGCAACGTGAAGGGTCAGTCAGGAGCGTCTTCCAGAGCTGTGTGGTTTGGATACTTTGCTTAGAGACACTGATGGCCTCTTTCATTAAATTGTAATTTTATTCATCTTTTAACTCATCCATCTGTAATTATTTCCTTTAGCACACTGTACCATCATGTTTCACTGTTTAAATAATACTCTAGCTGAAAGGAGTTTTTTTGTTTTTACACTTTCAGTGAAATTGTAAATTCTTAACTGCTTTTATGAGAAATGGGGAATTACTATCCCTGATCCCTTTCAACAGTGTTCATAATACTTTGGGGGATTTTATGTTTTTTTCCCTCCCTCTCCCACAATTTTTGGGGGGAATTGCCTTGTCTCTTCCCTATTTAGTATAAATATTTTTCATACCTGTAATCTTATTTGTTGTCATTCTCTATTTTTTTAATAATTATCCTATATATTTCTTGAAATCTACTAACTTTTTATGTTTTGTTCTCGAATTCTTTCCCAATAGCTTGTAAGATTCTGTTTGACTTACTGATGATATCTGGTGCTGAATTTTTTTTTTCTGGAATGACTGAATCAGAAGCCAGAATTGTGCTTTTCCATTTTATTGACAATTTATTCAGTGTTACAGAAAGTCTGTATTTCTTAGTTACCATTAGGAATTGTGTGCTCTGAATAATTCTGTGTGGCACAACATCCCATTTCGAGGTCGTTTTCCAGTAGGTGAAACTGTTCCCAGTGCCTGTAGCCTTTCCCACATTATGATGTCTGCATAAAACCTCAGCACTGGTGAATGTGGAGACTCCCTTCGGTCACATGACGGCTGTGTGGCAGACTTGTTACAGCTCCACACAATATTCCTAGACCATCAACTCACCCACCTGCTCACTGAAGCTGTCATAGAATTCTACTGTATTTTTGAGGCATTTTTATCTACAGAGTTGTACTGATTTCTCTCCAATAGAGTTTCTTCATCCTTTTGCTTTCTGTATTTCATCATTATACTTTCTACTAGTTGCCTTGGTACAATCACAAACACACCAGTCTGATTTTTTCATATGATTTCCAGATGTGATTTTGTAATCTTCTGCAGTTAGCACTGGGTCAGGATTTACTCAGTGGTCATTGTGTCAGAGAGGCTGAAGCTACCAGCTTATAACATTTCAGAGGTACAATCAGATATGATATGTATGAGATGTTTGTTTCACTAGGCTAATGCTTGATGGTTCAATTCCTTTGGCTATCCTTGCTGTCAGTTTTGTTTCATGATTTGTTGTTTTATCAGATGCCACTCTAGCCAACAAGTCGCACTCTGCACCTGCCTCTCAATATGAAAAATGGATGTTTGATATTAAAAAAGAAAAATAAGTATAATAAATTCAAATTAGAATTTTCTCTGTTTATTTAATATCAGCAAAATTTTGCTTCAAAACCTTTGGCTCATGAACAGGCAGGAGATAACAAAAAGATAAGAGCATTTCCAGAAGGTCAGAATGCAGCTTTTTAGTGAAGGAAGCTTGTGACATGGGATTGCCTTTAAATATTGCCATAACAAAGTTCAAAGGCTTTGCAGCATTTCAGTTATTTGTCCTTAAATAACTTTGCAATTCTAGGTGTTTAACACTTACGGCATGTTGAATGCTTACTGTAAACCGACAACCAACTTTTCAGGTGTAGATATGGCATACTTAAATCTTAGTTAAGAAAGTTCTCCAATGCATTTCTTCAAAACTATCATTGATATTTTATTTTCATGAAATTTTTCTACATTTATGTATTTAGCACTTAAAAGTAGCAAATATACAAAGTGAGTGGCAGCATCTACTCCAGTTATTTTTAGTGGGGATGAGGCCAGGTCTGAAAAATTACAATGCGTCAGCTCTGCTTTTAGGTAAAACTTAGCATTTTATTCATCATGGTTGTGGGGACAACACTCAACAATGCTTGTCAAATCTGTAGTTTTCTCAGTATCAGGACCCAGATTGTTCTTAGGGAAGGATTGTAAAACTTTCAACCTACTGCAGTCAACATTTGCAAATTACATTACGACCCTCTTAATTTGATTAATTAACAGGGAATTTTGAGATGTCTCTGTGATGTTTGACAACTAATTCTGGAGAATTTTTTTCTTTAAGTAGTGGGTGGACTTGTGGACAGCAAAAGGGAATATACATATTACTGGAGAGGGCCATTAAATGGTTGCCCTGTTCCGTGGAAGTAACTTCTGTTATGACGTCTTGCATAAGCAGCATAGATTCCTACATAGAAAACAGTGTTTTACAAAGATCTACAATAACTATAAATATAGAAGCCAGTCATTTATCTGTTTATTTTATTTCAACAGCTACTTGCTAAACTTTCTGATTTCAGATTTATCTTGTAGTATCTTGTTTTACATTTTTGTAATGACCTTTAAGAGACCTTGTTCTTACACCTGTGCCCATTTAAGATATAGTACTCTGTTGCTTCCTTGCACTCTTCCTGTCAAGAATCACCTGCTGTAGCACAGTTTACATGAACTCTGTTGATAAATGAATCCAAAATTCAAGATGTATAGGACTGCTACAGGTTATGGAGCCACTCTACTATGGTGATGTTTCTGTTTCTATGCTGACTTCTAAATGTTGACTTTAATCATAATACTGAAATGTAGAGAGTTCTAACTGTTTTTGCACTGTGGGTCATAGAAAACAACCTCTCTCTTCATGTGACATAGTGGCTGAGCAATTTCCACTTCTCATTTGAAAGAAAAGAATAGAGGATCAGTGCCTCTGAGGTCTTTGAGCTTACAGTACTTCCAGGGGACTTCAGGTACAAAAACTGTGAAAGCTGTTCAGCAAAACTTGTCTTTTCTTCCTTACTGGTGCAAGGATTATTTGAGTTGCAATGTTGCAATGCATGTTTGCAACACCTACCAACTGAGTCTTTGAAATAATGTTTTTCAAAAACCAGCTTTTAAGTTTTAAACTCTAGCATGCTTAGTCAGTATTAATGCCTGATAATAAACATTTTACCTTCTCAGAATACAAAATAAACAATAGCTATAGCTTCTTGAATCTTGTATCCTATTTCCCCTATTTTATTTTTTTTTCTTTCCTACCCTCACCTCCATTACCATTGCAGAATCTTTATCCTCATACATTTTTCTCACTGTATCTCTGTTCACTGCAGGTATTAATTTTCCTTTCACTCTTACTTTCCTTTGCAAGCAAAGTAATCTGTCTCCTGGACCCCAACCCCACATGCAAGTACAGCTCACTCATTTGAGTCATCCCTTTGAGGTGTATGGAGTAACCCTTTCTGGCAGTCGAGAGCAGTTGCCGCTCAGTCTTTCTCTTCTGATCAGCCTGTATGCTTGGATGTTGAAGAGTCCTCCCATCTTTTAGCCTATCAAGACTTAAAAGTTTACCTTAAAGTATGCAAATGATTAGTTACATACAGGAAATTGATTTAGGCATTTCACAGTGATCTATTAACATCCAGATTACAAAATTCATGTTTTCAATCCTGCAATTCATATAATCTTTACCAGCAAAATGCATTTAGTTAACTTGGCTGATAATATTTTTCTAGGTGGCCATAATAATAATCCATTAACTTTTAGCAAATCAGTTTTTAATAGGAGTACATAATTAAGTGGTGTGTTATTGTCTCCATATTTCATCTGAAGTTAGTTTCTAGTTCAGACCATTGAACAAAATGAATTTAGGGAGTGTTCCAATTATTTTAAGTCACTTGTAAGGCTTGAGTGTTTTGTAGTATCTCAGTAGTGTTTCAAGAGGTGATCAAGGCAGGTTCTCAGTGAAGCTTTAGTTATTTAAATAATTAGCTACTTCTTATAAGGACTGAGATTATAATGGTGGGAGATTGTGGTCTTTCAACACCCACTTATGTAACCAAACCAATAGAGAGCAGTATATAAATCTTGAGTTCTAACAGTGTTTGCTGAAGGAAAATCTTAAGATTGGTGCCAAAAGTGACAATTCTTGTGAACAGCAAACCCTCCTGTATAAATTTACATGCACCCAACCTGTACTGCTTTTGGAAATAATTGACTTTTCTCTCACTTATATGAACAATGAATTCTTTTACAGAACACAAGTTAATTCTAGATTTCTCTCCAAATAAATTTATGTAATATGTACTAGAAGATTTGTGATAAATTTGACAAAATATGAAACCAGTAACTCCATCTACGTAGAGGCAGAGACTTCAGAGTGAAATCTAATCTTTCTAACTTTTTTTCAGATGATCACGTGAAGGCTCATGTCTTGATTGTTATCATGCATGTGGAGATTAGTATTCTAATGGTTTGGAATAACCAGCGGTGTAATCTGTGTATTTACACACATAGGAAAAAAAAAAAGAAAAAGAAAACCATGCACATTTGGAGTGGCACACTTCATATACCTCTGTTTTTAAAAAAGCTTACTGAAGTGTAGAACTGTGCCAAACATTAATTTTTGTTAGAAGTTGTTTATCTGCAGATCTTTTTACTTGGTCTTTCCTAGATTATTTTTGCAATTATTATCTTGTTCAAATTTTATCTAGATCTGGAATGAAAGTTTTCAAATTCAGGTTTGATACAGAATCTATCATCACCGTACTCCCCTCTTTCTGTCTGACTTTATTGTCTGGCATGGAACACAGCTTATATGAGTTAATTTATGTTTCTTTCTGTTCACATAAACCATCATATTTGATTTATCATGAAAGTTCATGAGTTTTTTATTGTTTGTTCTCCAGATGTGACAGATGTGCTCTTTCTCTAAATACAATTCACTTACTAAGACCAATGTGGCTGCTAAACATTGTTCAATAATGTTCAACAATTGCTGAACAGTTCTCCATTATTAATAATTATTATTTATTTTTAACTTGTTTGTCTATGAAAAAGCTGGTAATGAACTGATCTTAATGATGAACAGTCTGATGATAAAGGAACAGAACGGTTACATTTTACTGTCAAAGACAGTGAATTTGTTATCCACTAATCATTTGAAAGATGGCAAAAACAAAGGGATTCCCAGACAATCATGCTATGGCAAATAACTAGGCTTTTCCAATCACTGTGCTGCCAAATAATACCATGTTTTCAACTGTAAATAGGTTAGTTGTCTTTTGACCTTGGGTGTATTATGTGGACTCACTTAAACAAATACTTAAAGAGTTACAAAGCACATGTCTACCAGCTTCAGAAAATCCCATCTGACTTGTCTTTGTTTTATTCAGAAAAGAATATACTGAAATTACTTTTTTTTAATTCTATGTGATATGTATAAGACTGAAAGATGTCAGGAAATAAAACAGTAAAGTCTTTTGACAAACAGTAAAAGCCATGGAGGACATAAAGAAAGCTAAACATTTCAGCCAAAACCCAGTTAGGCTTTTTTGTAAACCTGTGAAACAGTAAATACTATTTTGCTTTATTTCTTCTTGGATACCTTGAAGGCTCTTAGTGGATTACTTCCCTGATGGGAAAGAGTGGAGAACCATCAAAGTAGGTTATTCAAAAGTACAAAAAGATTGAAGTTTTGGGGTCTCTTTAACAAATTGCACACAGGTAAAGATAGGAAGAATATTCTGTAGAAGTTATAAACATAGTATGCAACGTGGGTAGTATAGTATACTTTCTGGGTAAACTAGAGAATCTCTTTTTCTTTACGTTTATATAGACAAGAATTTAGTATTGTAACATTCACCTATACCAGAAGTTCTGTAAAATCTAGTGGTGTGAACAAATATTGTGGCAACCTATCCATCAAAAAAAAAAAAAAAAAAAGTAAATCTTACTGTGAGTGTTCTGATAAAGTGCAATTAGGCAAAGTGAGTAGATGTAGATGTAGATGTTTTGATTGTGACTGAGTGTATAGTGACTGAGGTTCTACAAAATATATGAGACCTAATTAGGTAATCATTTATGTGAATGCAAATTCACTGAACTAAATGAGATTTAATTGCATAAATAACAGTACTTATGTACACACATTTCCAAAGTGATAACCAAGAGCATTAATATACTGAAAGTTTTAAAATACCACTTCTGACCACTACAGATCTTCCCTCCTGCACTCACTTAGAAGACTTGCATACTTTATCACATCAGATCTTTTCCTCAGCAATGAAAATTGACAACTCCAAAAAAAAGAACTTACCTTCTTAAAATAGTTAAAATTTAAAATTTCATGAAGCATACATCTTACTTTCTCTGTGTCTCTCTTTGAATCCACTAAATATGCTAACATTTCTCTAAATATTAAATGCCTCTTTCTTGTTAGCTAGAATGGAAATAACTGTGAACATAGTGGTTTTCATCCAAAGTACTTTGTGGAAGGAAAGCCCAAACATTTTTTTTAGATCTAGTTCTCTATTGTCTTCCAGTCTCACTACATTTACTGACTTTTCTTACAGTAGGCTTTCAGCTTATGTGATTTACACAATCAGTGCATCATGCTAACTGTAATTCACCAATGTGTTTTCCCTGTTATTGAAACAAAGTTGAAAATCAAAGAAACCTGTAATAAATCAAAGCTTTTGGAAATACATTTCATCTGTTGCATAAAATGAGCTGACTTGTTCAAGTTTCTGAAGTCTGAATTGGTAAATAACATATAAACCACTGCTTCAGATTTTCATGTCCCATGGATTGACTTGAAAATATTTTGAAAAATTGGTAGAGTTAATTGAAAAGAACTTATTTTGTTGCTTTTTTACATTCAAGGGATGTTTTTTCTGGTTCTGTGTTAATAGGGTCTGCTGTGCTAATGTGAGATACTGACAGAAAGCCCAGCAAATATCTTTCCAAATTGTCACCAGGATCAGTCCTACCAGTGTGATAAAAGTAAAGTATCAATCAAAAAATAAAAGTTTCTGTCATACAGAGGCAGATACTATGCTGATGAGATTAATTTCATTTTATATGCCATGTACAGGCAGGCTCAGGGAGTGGGTAGTGGAGGTAGTTATTGTGGATAGTTAAAATGGCCAGAAATTCTGGCTAGCTGCTCCTCCTGTTTTGATCTACTTGGGATGTTCATTTTTAAGGATAATAGAGTAGAATTTCATACTTCCTATTGAAATCTTACATAGTTCAGAGTTAGCTTGGAAGATCACAGCAGCTCTTTATTCTTGCTTTGAGTGTATTCATACTCTTTTATATGTCTTTGCAGGTTTAGGTTTGCCCCTTTTCTTCTCTTGCAAGATTAGTTTCTTTCTTCACTTGGAGTAAACTCTGGCATCAGTCTCACTTACATCCACTGTAAATCACATCTGACAACTGAACTTACACATCCAAGCAAATTTCACACATTTTAGGTAGAGCTTGTTGGCCCTGTATGACCTGTAGTTTATGAGACAGATTTTGGTGGTGCTCTCTGTAAAGAGCTGGACTGAGAAATTGAAAAGTCAGGCTTCTTTCCATATTTATATCTCTTCTGCCTAGCAGCAGTGATGGATAAAGGTCCTTTGCAGATCAGACTTTCAGGTAGATTGGTTGTCTTGCAAACTGTTGTTTTCTAGAACTTACCTTTTTTCCCGGTAAGTTTGCCTGAAAGATATTCCTGTTGAGCCAACAGAAGTTGCAAGGAGGATGTGTGATATTTGTATAGGGTCCATAGATTCAATGAGTGGTTTGGATTGGAAAGAACCTTCAAAGATGATCTAGTCCAACCCCTCCACTATGGAGAGATAGATGACCAATATGAGGAATAACTGCTTTTCTCTGTCCATACTAAAGCTAATATCTGGAAGTTCTATTTATTCCAAATTAAAACAAAACAAAACAAAAAAACTATTATGAAGAAAGGTTGCCTTATAAAATATGAATTATTATAAATTTAATTAAAATTAATGTGAATGCTGTGATACATTGAGAACTTAGAGTCACAGAATCCTTTTCCAGCCACTCCTGTACCAAGCTTCCCTTTATATGGGATTATAGGCAGGGCACCATTTATCCACATGTGGAGCTAAATGTCTGCAGTGAACAGTCTTGCATCTGTTTCCACAAGCAGTTTTTAGGATCTTCTCTGAAAATCTTCCTTTTTGCTGCTGAATTTGACCTTATTATGAACAGTCTGAAAAAAAGCCCTTTGCTTTGAGCTTTCTCCACCATATTGGCTTTATCTGCATGTGCTCTGAATCACTCCTATCTGTGATGATTATCACTTGCTTTAGCTTTTCAGCTACTAGTTATGTCAAAATACTTTTTCATTATGAAAATTGGAACAGTTTACTCTTGTGAAGAAAAAAGGATATGTACTTCAATAACAATGAACGACTTTAGATTGTTCTTGACTTGTCATGTTTGTTTGCTAGTCAGGATTGAGTGTATTTTACTTGGATAGACTGAAAACGAGTAGAAGGACAAAATGCCTGCCACATTGGGTAAGCAAAGAGAGAAATTTAATGGGTTTTTGTTCAGAGGATAAATAACAAGCTGTATGTGCAAAAATCCTCTGAAAACATTACAGAAATGTAAGACGAGAAAGGGAAGTCCTTGGAAAGTGGGAAATGTAATCTACCAGCCCCGTCTAGTCATGTGAAGAAATCATCATTCGCAAAAGAAATCAAAATAGTTACCCAACTTTACTAATGATATTTTCTAATTTATGTACATGCCAAAAAATGCTTTGAATTCTTTCAATATAGAAGGTACATGCAACATTTAACTGAAGATTCAAGCTCACAGAAGATCACTGGGGGTTGGAGATGGCCACTTTTGTATTAATAAACACCTTTCTCAAACAGAGGAGAATTTTGAAGGTAACCAGGTCAATCTATTGGGGTTGTTCTGATAATTTTTAGTGTTTATTTTCTTCTCTGACTAAGTAGAAAGTTGGAGATAGTTGCTGTGGTACTCCAGGACTTACTCTAGGAGATCAGATGTTATTAACCAAGTAATGTGCTTTTTTATCAAAAAGGAGGTTAACAAAGACAAATTGTCTATGGCTGACTTGCTAGCTTGTAATTCCAGGATTTAAGGGAAATGTTCTTTTCTGTGTGTTTCTCATTGCTTCTTCCCGCTGAAAGCGGAGGGTGACATTTGGGAGAACTTCATATAGCTTTAGTTAACTCTTTTTTACAGACCTCAATCCTTTTGAGAGGACCTCCTGATCATAGAAGCATAGAATGTTAGACTAAGTTTGGGTTGGAAGGATCCTTTAAAGGTCACCTATTCCAATACCCCTACAGTGAGTAGGGACATTATTAACTATATCAGGTTGCTCAGAGCCCCATCCAACCTGACCTGGAATGTTTCGAGGGATGGGACATCCACCACCACTCTGAGCAACCTGTTCCAGTGTTTTACAAGCTTCATTGTAAAAAATTTCTTCCTTATATCTAACCTAATGAACCTCCTTTTAGTTTAAAACCACTACCCTTTTTTCTATTGCATCAGGCTCTGCTAAAACATTTGCCTTCATTTTTCTTACAAGTTCCCTGTAAGTATTGAAAGGTTGCAGTAATGTATGCTCGGGCCCTTCTCTTCTCTAGGCTGAACAGCTCCAACTTTCTCAGCCTTTCCTCAAAGCAGAGGTCTCTCAGCCCTCTGATTACCTTCATGTCCCTCTTCTGGACTCACTCCAACAGGTCCACATCCATTTGTTAGGATCCAGTTATTGAGAGAGAGATACCTTTGCCTCAGTTAAGGTGCAAACAAGATCATGTGCCAAGGTTAATAGTACAGATTTTATTTAACAATAAAATGTGAGGTAGAGACATAGAATAAGTAGAGAGAGCAGAGAGAGAAACAGGCAGACAGAGAGACAGACAGATTAAACAGAAGATAGTGACCACCTGTGGATCCAGCAGCATCCTTTTGGTTCTTCTTAACTCTGGGCTTCTTGGTGGTGGAGGGCTCTCAAGGTCATTCAAAACTTTTCACTATGCATTCTTGCCAACAAAAGCATTAGTGTTCATTGGCTACACAGTTCTCTTAGGTTGAATGATACCCTCACTTCTAATGCTAATTAGTCTGCATTCTCAGTCTTTCTCCTCTTTTGAGTCGTAGGTTTCTTGTGTTGGTGGCTCAAAGTTGGTGGTTGTGGTCCACTGCTGGAATTACCTTTTACCCAGCCGGAGCTGATTACAGCACAGTTGCTGAGTTGGCTTTCCTTGTGGCTCATAAATTCTGCATTCTTTGCATTTCCTCACCCCCAGCTTTGTTAACTGCCCCCTAGGTCAGAGATAGCACTCGGACAATAGTACTACCTTCATCTTTTCTCAAGTTCCTTCATGGTGACTTAGCTTATAGTCCAAGTTCCAGGTGTCCACAGAGGCATATTTGGGGGTGAGGGAGCTTCAGTGGTCACAGATGCCATTTTTCCAATAGCTTGGAGTGATCTTTAACTGGTGATATGTATACAAGCAGTTGCTTCTTTACACAGTTTGCCACAGTGGGAATTCTTGTGTGGATGCATTAGCCAGGATGTGTGTTATAGTTTTAAAATATTTCATGGATTTTTTTATTTTATTTTTTCTCTGCTGTCCCTTACCAACACAGTGGTTTGGGAGTTGAAGGCCAGGATGAGATGGCTTCTTAAAGCCCAGCGTGCCCACTACCTGCTCCCAGAGCCAGCTAACTGTCTAAAGCCTAAACAATGGGATGGCTGATTGCTTTGCATTCCAATGTGATGGCTGGAAAGAGGATTGGGGAAGTAGGGGGAAAGAGGTTTTTCCTGTTTCTTGCCACACTTCTCCATCAGCTTGAGTACCAGCTGCCACTTGCTGGGCTGGTGGAAGCAGTGGAAGGGGGATCCTGGATCATCCCTGACTCCATACACCGTGTGCCATTCTGAGGGGACAATCACCACTGTCTGGATTCACTACAGTCTTCTCAAAGGGCTGCAGATAAGTTGCTAACCACCCCACCCCACCCCAATGCTTGTGGACAAAGGACAGTGAGAAGGTCCACGGGAAAGGTTTTAGCGCGTCCCTGTGGCCACCATTCCCATGTGAGCTTTTGGAACCAACACCTCTCCCAACCCCCCCTGTCTTTGCCTCTGAAAGCGTGGCATCACCTCCTGCTGTCTGTAAATATAACTGCACCGAAGGGGCTGATAGGACTTAATTTGTTTGAAAGTTTTGGTTACAGTGTTGCTGTTTGTTATGTTCTGCTTTTTTGGGTAGGGCTTTTTTGTGTTTGTTGTGGGTTTTTGCTGTGGGGTTTTTTTTTTGTTTGTTTGGTTTGGTTTGGTTTGTTTGTTTGTTTTTTTTGGTTAAACGTATTTGTAGTAAACTGTTATCATTTTTCTCTACATTCTCTAATTAAAGTCTCTTAATTTCAGAGGTTATGGTGGTTTTTG
Source organism: Acropternis orthonyx (assembly GCA_035583155.1). Taxonomy (NCBI): domain Eukaryota; kingdom Metazoa; phylum Chordata; class Aves; order Passeriformes; family Rhinocryptidae; genus Acropternis; species Acropternis orthonyx. Next base: position 4,967,555 of record JAWWEU010000091.1, read on the forward strand.
GGAGAGGCCCCCTTCCTAGTCTGGAAGGGTTCTTCACTTTCCTTGATAGTCATCTTGGTTTCTTTTAAACTGAGACAATGTGCCAGCCAGATCATGCCTCCACAAGGCTTGGAGTTAGCACCATCTGCATTTATCTCATGGCAAAGTCCTTCTGTGGCCTTAACAGTGTTTGAGACAGGCAACTGTGCTCTTTAAGTCCTTGCACTATCTTATGCTGGTGACCCCAGAGCTGGACACAGTACTGCAGGTGGATTCTCACCACAGTGAAGTAGTGAGACAGAATTCCTCGACCTGCTGGCCATGCTGCTTTTAATATAGCCAAGGACATGGCTGGTTTTCTGGGCTGCCAGCACACATCCCCAGCTCATGTCCAGCCTCTCATCCCGATCATCCCGTTCTGGAAGGCTCACAGACAACACCGTAACATTTTCTTTCAGATGAAGTTAAACAGGAAGTACCATGACAGAATCATACGTGTTGTGCTTCAGCTTCTACTGTGCATTCATTCACCAGTAGCAGAATAGAACAAGTCCAAAGTTACACCCTTCTTAAATGCACATTGTGGACCCTCAGTACCAGCTGTTTCACTCTACTCATCTCTTATGGACTAACACTTGCTGTTGTAGGCATTGACTCAATTTACCAGCTGCAAAAATTTCAAGACTTGTACTACAACAAGTTGCTTAGAAAAAAAAAATTGTTTCTTAGACAAACATGATATAAGTAGAAATAATAAAACTTTTACTAAAAAACATCATTCACAAATGTTTTTAATGAAATGTTGATTCCATTCTCTTCTTCATTCCAATTTTGCTCTTTCAGAGGTCTCAGTAAAGTCTTCCATGATACAGATTTTTTTCAACTTTTGGACCATGCAAACTTCTATATACATTGAAATTGCAAGGAAGAATTGGACATTTTCAGCTCTGTCACAAAAGTGCATGCTATCCATCTATATACAATTGAAGGTCACTGGAATCTGAAGGTCTTGACCCAGCAAGCATAAAACTAGTAACATTGTGATATTCTAATGATTACAGATTGATGCTCTGTAATCACCTTCCATGGAAAGTATGGGTGCCTGTTCTGAAAGTCAGGTGTATATCTGATGGCAAGAATCCTGCCCAGTCATCTTATATTGCATCTATTCTGGCAGAAACCCAGAACTGTCTTGCCAAGAACTTTGTTAATTCACCTTCCAGTTGCTAGTGGGGCAGTATAGGTGCTTATGCTTGTGTTGCCCGTATTTCACTTCTGACAACTAGGATTAGAGATCATTCTTAAAAGTTGTCATGCTCTTTTTTTCCATGCAAAAGAAAAGTTTATTCAAAGTCTGTTTCCTTTTCCACTCTTTATTACAGTAGATAGTGTCAGTCTATGTTTAGCTTTATCCAAGTAACTTTGGCCCTTGAGGTATCTGATTGAGAAGCAGATGATGATGTGAAGATAGCTTGTGATCGTAAAACATACATGGATCATTTTGCCAGTCATTGATTTTCAGATCTCTAACACGTGGAACACTGTTGGGATCCCCTCTGGAACACTTCCCACAGTCCATTTCTTGAGAATGAGCTACTTCTTTTAAAAGAGCTGTCAGTTTGATAGAGGGAAAAACAACATTGTATACATAATGAAGATACAAACCATTTTGGCACAAAACTAGCACTTTGAAAATAGTCTACACTTTTTGTAATATTAAGCCTTTAAGGTATGCTTTTATATGCCTTGTTGATGTTCAATGATTTTTAATTACTTTGAGGTAGGGATATCTGCATTTTGTGGTAAACCTTTTTTTTTTTTCCTGTGGACATATGTTCCATTTTTGGAATAGTGTCATTTAAACAAATGTTCCTGCAAGCCTCAAAATGAGTTTCTCAGATTTGCCTTTCTCTGATGATTGATTTTGGCCTTTAAAATCAGGAAGAATTCAGTTCAAACTTCTTCTGTTTTGAGGCCATTTCTTTCTCCCTTTGTCTTTTTCTTTTCTTCTGCATGGAACCACTGTGCCAAGTAATGCATATTCTGCTTCTGCACTTTTTCTACTGTTGCTGGCACCTATGGGGTCACTTGTTTCTTCTCTACAGCCTATTTTAGGACCTCACTTCTCTGTAACTTCTTTAATCCTGACCAGCGTGGGTAAACTCTGTCACTTGGTTTGTGGATGTAGGGAGCAGGACCACATAAGTTTGAGAAGCCAAGCTAAATTTAGAAAGAATACTTGTTTGACTAGTTTTACTTTCCAGTCACTCTCAGGACAGGGTCTGAAATGAATGGAAATTGTATGATAGGACAATTCAAGAGTTTTCAAGAAAATCTATCCCTAACTCACATACCAGCTCCAGATGTATTCAGGTGCTTTCTGCTTCATTTCCTTTAGGACCTTCATTATACTTTTGCATTTGAGGCTCTGGAGACTGGAAAGATACTGAGAAATACTGAATTTCTCACAGAAATCTTACATCTTACCTGGTCAATGACCACGTTTAGGCAAAATTTGCTTTGGCTCCATATCCATGCTGGAGACCATTGTAAAATTAATGGTTATTGACTTCACATATTCTGAATCTGAATTTTACTGAGGTTATGATAGTGAACACTGTACCTTATGCTGAGCTTAGAAACTAGTTTCAGAGTTAAAAGGATCTGAGGATTTGGCAAGAAATATATAAATACAAGAGAAAATCACTCTGATGACAGATTCTGGGACTAAGTTCCTGCAAAATAGAATTAGATCAAAAGGGTAGTCACACAGTCAACTGAAATTGTTGCCTCAAAGAAATATATACACAGCTAAATATATTCCTTGAGGACATATAAAAATCAAATTGAGAATTAAGGTGCAGTTTCTAAGCCTTTGGAAAAGGGAAATCAGTAATACTTTGAGATGGTATTTGGGATGAATGATTCAAGTCCAGACAACACCCTAGCAACTGAAAAATTAACTCTTAAAATAAACTAAACTGCTCTACTGAGGTACATGTCAGCCTCCTGAAACAGAGCAATTTGAGTTAGCAGGATGGAAAAATGGCAGACATGGAATTACATTTGTTCTTTGGCCATGCATGTGAATGAAGTTTCCTACCACCTTGGGCCTGAATGTTTTGTTTAGGTGGCAGTAATGCATTCAGGGATGCTCTGCTTCCTTCAGTAACTCTGTCAGCAATTATCCTGTTAACATTTGTTCCTGTATGCATTTAACCAAAAGGTGAGCGAGACCAAGCTCAGTGCTTACAGTGCATCCACCTAGGAGGTGTGTGTCCAAAGGCAGTGAATGCCAGTGTGACTGAGAGTATTAGGTTAGGAAGAACCTAGGGTACCTGATCCCATAGCATACTAGAACCAATAAATTTAAATTTAAATCTCCTAAGGCTGAAGAGGGAATTGAAGTTGAATGTTCATTTAGAGGGATGAAGTGGCTTTACCACCATAGTTCTTTCTGAATATCTTTTCCATCTGATTGCATTTGACAAAATCTGACCAAATTCCTTAACAGTTTTTTTAATAGCTAGGGTGGGGTGTTGTTGTTTGCTTAGTGTAGGTTTTCACTTTTTTGTTTTAATTGTTAAACTGTTTACTGTATTTCAAAACTGCATCTCAGTGATTTGTGTATTTCAATCTCCTCCCATTACCAAGGTTCATGGACTACCCTCCTTGAAAGCACATATATACTTTTAATTTGAAAATAAAGATCTCTTAATGAGGATGTCTTTTACTCAAAGGGTTAAACTTCTTCCTGGGTTCAGACATTTTGTACCAATATTAAACCATTGAGGAAAGTTTGTGCTGAATTCCACAGAACAATGCTGAATATTTAGTGTAGATGTAGTCTAAGACTTGTAGAATTTGATTACTTCATATTTCCATCTGCAAATATCCGAAGTCCAGAAAGGCAAATGTAAAGAGCATGAAGTTGGAGCAAAGGAAATAGTAAAGAAAAAACTAGATGGAAAAAACAATGTTATGAAAGGGAATTTTATGGAGAGGTATTAAAAAGTGACACAAACAAGAAAGTCTGCAGAAAGAAAGATTTCCCAACCTTTTTTTTTTTTTTTCTTTTTTTTTTTTGGTAATTGGTAAGTTTGGCAACATAGAAGTGAACAGAGAAATGATGAAGTGACAAACCAATGGCAGTCATAATTATATCTCTCTCTCCTATTCTCTGCTTTCTTAAGTTGAAATGACTCAAGCAAAAAGATTGTGTAGTCATTACAAACTATCATGAAAAGATGAGAAAGACAAGAAGGAAAAGAAATTACATAAATTGCTTTTAACTGGCTATTTGTTGCATTTTTTAATTTTTAAGATAGCATGACTCCAGATGATTTTTTTTTATTTTTAGAATGACCATAAAAATTATCATCTCGTCTCATGATTCATCATCACCAGCTGATCCAACTGCTTTTACATCTGTCACCTCCTCCTCTACAATTTGAAGAAAAGACTTAGCATAGACTTTCATAAAACAGAGCAAGAGGACAAAATTTAGAAGTTTGTTTGCTAGCTCCATGGATACTCCCAAGAGCAGCAGAGCAGCAGCTGGATGTTCATTGTGCTGCATCAAGTTTAATGAGAGTAGAAATCCTATGTACTACTCTAGGTATTGCACTGGGAACACCCTTCAGACATGCTCAGCACAGTAATATCTTGCAGAAAGAAGAAAATTGAATCTGACTGTTCTCCTTACATACATATGAAAAGAGGCTTTAATGTTGCTTCATTAGATTAATATTGTACTTACAGTCCTTACATGCACAGCATTTCGGGTTATCTGTACTCTAAAAGAAAAATTCTCACTTCCATTAGAATGTGTTAATACCTGCATGACATTCACTGTCTTTTTTGTAGTCTTTTACTATTCAGTTGTTGTATGTTATGCCAAAGTATTTTCATGGAACAATACCTTGTGAAGGGCTACATTGTATTTGGTTCACAGATTGTGCTATTAAATGTTTATAATTTTCTGGAAACTTCTGTAATATTAGGTGTTAATGCCCTCAAGTAATGCTTATGGTAAAATTGATGGTGTAAAAATACTGCTTGTTAAATTGAAACCAAGTCTGTTCTGCCTGTAGTTCAGCTGTTAATTACAGTATTTCATGTACCACAGATAACACTGCCATTACAAAACCTCTTTCAAATCAACTGCCATGAACCCACTTAAACTTGATTTCTAAAGAAATTTTAACTGTAGGTGGGTGCTGAAGGAAACAGCAGAAAACAGATTTTTTTCCTTCTAGTAGTGTGTTGTTGTAAAGACATGCCTGCAGCAGGATTAATTTTATTATGAAAAATGTGCTTGGGCTGAAAATAGGCCAAAACAGTTCCACTACTGAGGATGTTCTTTATGCAGCTGAACTAAGATAACTCATGATGTATCTGAAAGAAGATATCAATATTACAAGTTCAGTGGAATGTCAACAGATCTTCACTGTGCCATACAAAACTCTCATATTGGAAGTTTCACAGATGTCTGCTTCATGGTTGTAACATCTGAAGAGAGACAGCTATCCACAGTTCTACTTTGTAAACTTAGTGTTCTGTGCCTATGCTTTTAATTTTAGAAAATGAACAATAACAAAACACTAAAACAGAAAGAACAGTGTCACTACAAGAAACTAATTCTTTTAGCTCCAGGCAGAAAGCATTTCAACAGAAGAAATTGTTTTAAGCACTTTATGTTTAATTCGTGGCTTCAATTGGGCTCATGAATCTCAGTTTCCTTTCTCTGTAAATAATTACTTGATTGAAATCCGTTGAGTTTCACAGACACAAATAAAAGAGGAATCAGACTAGATAATGACTATTCATGACAAATAAGTTTGAAGTTATTTTGAGAGGACAGAGAAATTGAAGGAAACAGTTTTAAGCCATAGGGAGGGATTGCACCTGACGTTTTAAGTATCCTGAGGATAAAATTATGAAACTTCACAAATATTAACTATGAATAAAAAGTAAGTGCATACTATTTAACTAAGTATGTGAGATAGGAAGGAAACATCTGTGTAGGAAAGTCATCAAGAGAAATATATGTTTTGGACATTATCACTGACTTTTCTGTTGCTGTCTTTTGTAACAACACTGTAACACAATACTCATGGAGTTTTATTTGCTGTTGTCTTGTGCCCATGTCTCTTCATTTAAATACAAAAGTGGAAACAAAAGCATTACAAAGTCAGATCCCCAGCTTTCCACTTACAAAAGTATCTACATGAATTGTTAGACAACTGATGAATTCCCCTTTGTTTTTGAAAGGGTAGAGTGCTGCTCTGACAGGGCAGGAAGTGGAAGAGAGGAAGTTTTTGTCTGTCTTGGACAAGAATCTCTCCCTGGAGTCATGTCCAACATGTTCTACTTAAATGTAGAATCTCAAAAAAAAAAAAAGTAATTCACTTTTCTCATCTCTAAAGCCTTTCTTTTGTTTTGATCAAGTCTTTTGCAGTGTGTTAGAGGAAAGAGAAAACTCAGTAAGGATGACTTCCAAGTTTGGCAAGTGGCAGGAACATTGTGATATTTGTGCCTTAACAGTGGAGGAAAAGTCCTGTGCTCCTCTTTATGTGTGGGAAGCAACTGTATTACTAGCAGTGTATTTTTTGCAAACTAACAAGAAAAACTGCAGTTTCTTAGAGTGAAGGGAGCACAGTGTGACATGCTCTGTCACATTTCTGTGCCACATTTTCCCATAATATTGACCTGTCTTGCCAGGAGGATAAGAGGTTCTCTTTATTTAAGGATGCTGTGGGTAGGAATGAGAGCAAGATTGGTTTACATGCTTATGTTTTTATAATGCTCTTCAGGAAGCATATCTTGGAAAAATAGCAAAACGGGGATGGAAGTAGTCTCCAAAATTTTCTTTAACTGATCAAATGAAAGGACATCAGTTTTCATTCCGAAAGCTGACTTTCTTTGCTTCCTTTCTGAGATTTGATTTCAATTTTGTTAGAGGAGCTTTATCTACTGG
>JAWWEU010000091.1:4986441-4998791 GCA_035583155.1 Acropternis orthonyx
AGGTGAAATATTGAGGGTAAGAGATAAAATACTGGACTGCTGGTGAAAGTGGTCTCTGGGCAGGAGGCAGCACTGGATATCCATTCTCTACATCAATGAATGTTTGCATATGAAGAGAGGTGTCATGTCAGCCTCCTCCTAAAAATGCTGGTAGGTAGCAGTTTCTCTCTGAGAGTTGAAAAATGTAATTCATCACATTCACCTGCAGTCTACATTTCAGGTGGTCAGTTTCAAAATTTTCTGAAAAAAAAAAAAAACAACTTTCACTGTAGAATAATATTCATAATTCCTCAATATCTGTTTTCTCTCTATCTATCTATCTATCTATCTACCTGTTGTTTTTTGAAAGGCTTTTTTTAAACATTGTGTCTATTTATTCCATTAAGAATGTGATGATCATACTAAGAATTTTATGGGTCATTTTTATTTTACCAGGGTTTTTATGTATGTGTTAATATAGATTTTCTTGACATAAAAAAAATCTCTCCAGGGACATACACAGAGTGAATTGAAAATGTTCTTAATTTCTGTAGTAGTTTATAATATGCTCATTCAAAATTATTGTAGCCCTAATTTAGTCAGGGAATTAGGAAAATCATTAATTAATGATTTACTAATACTGAAAATCACAGATAACTAGTGGATCAGTACAGAATATTGCTATGGAAGGCTTCCTTATGCATAATCGCCCTTATACCAAGAGACTAGGGTGGTTTAAATGTCTTATACCAGAATATACTGCTTGCTCAGAGTTCGCTTTAGTAAAAATTCAAAGAAGGAAAATTCGAAACTGTATTTATTATTCTTCAGATACTGTATTTTACATAGATATATTTTTGCACTGTATTATAAAGAAATATATGAACCTGTCTAGTGCAATTGATTTTGCAATCTTGCCTAAAGCTCATTAGCAGCATAGCAGGATTTTAGATTCCAAGGTCTGTATTTCTGCCATCCAGTCACAACAGCAATGATATGATAAATTACATATAACTGCAAAGTGCAAGACAAATTGGTAACACTCACTCACTTTCAATTTTTTTTTCACTAAATACTTGTTTAGAAGATAATTCTGTAGTGTAAGGAAAGTTGCCACTTTGTCTTCTAGAACTTTATTGAAAACATTATATCTTGTCTTGAAATTATTTGGAAAGTGTACTTAATAAGATGCATCTTTTAGATAATTTTACCTCTGTGATCTTGTTTTTCTAGGAAAAAATAAAAAGCCACAAACTTTTCCTTCCAAATTTTTCAAGGTTTCCACAAACACCACACAACTTCTTACAAATCATTATTACAACAATCTGTGCTTTTTTCAGAAATACTGATCTCCTTATTTCTCTTGCACTATACCTTCATTTGGAGAGAATTTCATAGTACAGCTTTCACATACATATTAATTTCTCACTGAGAAATTTTATATGCACTTTCCTGTTTCTGCGTAACTCTGTCTGTGCTACATGCAGTAGAAACAATAACATAGGGTATCCTTTCGTTACTCTTTTAATGGAATCATCTTCCATAACCCCTGCTTTTGCAAAACCGGTGGTTTCCTTTCCTGAAGTAGGCTTGAGCTTCTTGAAATTCAAAATCTCCCATCTGCAAACCAGTGTGATAAACCATGTTTCATTCTTTACTGGTTGGTTGCATGAAGTGCTGTGGGCTTATATTTCTCAGTCAATGTGTGTGTGTGGATCTAACAACAGAGAGTTTCTGCTGGGATAGAGGAAATCTTTTCGCCTATTTTCAGGCAAAGATTTTTATCCCTCTACTAGTGTCTTCATATATCATCAACTCTTCCTGTTGTGAGTATGCAGAAATGCCTATTAGTTACAGATTATCCTTAGGCTGGAGTAAGCAGCATTTTTTACTGTAGCCCTGTGTAACATGGCCAGACTAAAGGTCCTTGTCCAGAATTAACTGTGGGTAAGGAGAAGGCTCATTTACAATAATCAAATGTAATACTTGCCTTCTTGTTATTTTTTTTTTTTTTTTATTCTTCATTTTATTTCTGGCTCAGTATGACCCAGCAGTGTGCCCAGGTGGCCAAGAAGGCCAATGGCATGTTGGCATTTGTCATGAATAGTGCGGCCAACAGGACTAGGGAAGCCATCACCCGCCTGTACTTGTCACTGGTGAGGCAGCACCTCAAGTGCTGTGTTCAGTTCTGGGCCCCTCACTTAAAAAAGGACATTGAGGTGCTGGAGCATGTCCAGTGCAGAGCAGCAAGACTCATGGAAGGGTCTGGAAAATGTGTCTTATGAGGAATGGCTTGAGGGAGCTGTGTTTGTTTAGTCTCAAGAAGAGGAGGCTCTCTCCACCTGAAACGAGGTTGTAGCCAGGTGGGGGCCAGTCTCTTCTACTGTGCCTGCAGTGAGAGGACAAGAGGGAATGGCGTTGAGCTATGACAGGGAAGATTCAGATTAGATATTAGAAAAAAACCCAAACTGTTGGAGTGGTCAAGCATTGGAATAGGTTGTCCAAGGAGGCCGGTGGAGGCACCACCATAGAGGTGTTTAGGAGGCATCTGGATCTGGCACTAGGTGATGTGGCTTAGTGGTATAGCAGTTTTCAGTGGTGATGCTGGGTTCATGGTTGGAGTTGATCATCTTGAAGGTCTTTGTACCTTGACCAGTCTATGATTCCATGATTACTTTATTTCACTGTTTAAAATCTCGAAGTTTAATGGTACGCTAACTGCTTTAATTACCAGATAATAATCATAAATGTATGATCATAAATATATAAACAGGTCTTTGAATGCCTTTGACTGTGTCATACAGTTTCAGTGGCTTTCTGTGTCTTATTCTGCCATATATTTTATTTAGAAATAATTTATCTTAGTACTCTGCAGAAAAATATTTCTAACTTAAAAAATAAGCAAAGTAAATAAGATTTCTGTTCAGGAAAAGCTATAACCATGTATTATATTACAGCTGTACCACCCGGCCCACAGATATTTTTGTGATTAGTACTAGAACGTTAATACTTTGATCAGTGATCACTCACCCTTCAACAAGGAATTCAGGTTTTGGCCAGATTAAGTTTTGTGCTGCCATGACTGCAAATAGTCTTTTGATTATTTAGGAAACTGTATTTGGAGCAAGGCAGATACAGGAGAAATTCAGCACACATACACAAAATAAAAAAATTTAAAATTTAGGTAATTCTCCAGATACCTCAGAGAACAGACACAGACATTATGTAGCTCAAAGACTTTCCTCTGTTGTCAAAAAGGTCACAGATTTATTTAATATGTACCAATTTGTAAGCCAGCATTTCCCAGTTTATACTGTATTGTGTCAAGTCCACTTACTATTTTTAGAATATGAAAGTAGTGTTTGAGAGTACTCTTTCTACCAGCTGAGTTCTGTTAAAGGTAGATTTCCCTTGAGGTCAAATAGAGCTTAAAACTGCAATGTCTTTATCAGAAAGTTCCCACAGAAAATCTACTAAGTGTCATATTTTAATGTGTAGCAGCATGTCAAACAGCTGCATCCTCTGGGCTTAGTACTGGCTCAGCTCTGTATATATCACTGAAGTAAGAGCTCAATGCATGAAGTGCCTTACAGAACTAAGTCCCTTACAGAACTAAGTCCTTTTATTGCTTGCTATACAACTAGGCAGTGAATCAGTTACGATAACCAAAAAATAAAGTTTTCTCAGGCCATGTGTAATAAAAATTCCTGTCTGGTCTGTGTTCTAAAAGACATAACTGAATAAATACCATTATTTCCAGGGCAGCAGGCCCTAACTAAAACTTGGGGCTGGGGCGTGGGGGTGGGGGGGGAAGGTAATGGATATGAGGTAAATATAGTAGGTAAAGTGAATTGAATATTTCAGAATGACAGTTCACTAGGGAAATCATAGCATTAAGTGGTCTCAGTTTTCCTTTTAGCTAGTTCTGAGTTAATAAAAATTGTATTTATCTGGCTGGGTGATGGAAAACTGACAAAAGAGGGTGACCATACTGAAAGAAACGAAGATGCAACATTAAACTATTCCAGGGTAATATGGCTCTGTATGAAAGAGGAGAGAATTTTTTTTATCTGATTTTGTATTCTGCTGTGCTTCATCAGTAAGCAAAAACAATACCCAAACTGAGTCTTAGAAATATACACTACAATACATATTTACTGTGCTCTGAGGGGTTCATCTAAGCAAAGGAAAAGAAAGGGTTTATGAATTTTCCAAAGCTCAAATTATTTCTTCTCATGCTTTATGTGAAGTCTGTTGAAATCCTAAAAAGAATCACATGGGCTTGAATTGCTTTAATCCCTGCCTTTATTGTTCTGGTATATATAGAAAATTGATATCACTTAGCCTGGATTCTGAGTAGTCTCCCTATAGGAAGTTAACCATAGAAATCCTACTGTGATGATAGAGAGTTTTAGCAACAAATAACATAGGAGAGAGTGCTGAACCATAAAATGCAGTTGTTATGGGTTTAAGGTTGGAGAATTTTCTCTCTCCCTCACCCGCCCAGACTGGGAGCGAAGCCTGGAGCGGAGAGGAGAGGGTGGGGAGGGGAGAACTTCCGGGGGAGGGAGGAAGGGAGGGAACGTTTTTACTTTCGGTTTTGGATCGGTTTTACACACACACACGCGGTTTGGTCGGCGCTGTGTTCGGCGCCAAGGTCTACAGCCTCCCGAGGTGCCCCGCTGCATCAGAGCAGTTCTCTGCAGTCTTCCCATGGATCCGGAGGTGCCGAGACAGGCCGGTTAGTTCTCTCCTTCTTACTGCCTGGTCGCCGTCGAGGCACTCCGTCCTGCGAGCCGAGCCCCGCTCCTGGCCTGCCACTGCGGTCGGACATTCCCCTCCCCCTACCTGTGCCCGGACTCCAGCACCCGCTCCTGGCCCATCACCGCCGGCCGCCCGTGCCCCGCTGCCGGAGCAGGCACAGCCCCTGCACGCACCAGCCCAGTCCATCGGAGCCACTGCCAACCAGGTGGGGTCCCGTCTGCCTCCACTCCCTGCCAGCTGTCCCGCCTGCCGTCAGTCAGTGCCCCTGCTACTTCATCCACGCGGCGCGGGAGAGAGCAGCATGGCTGCACCACAGCGCAACAGTGCCACTCACTGTCCATGACTAGTATTACAGAACAGTCCAAACAGGTTTTTTTTTCTTTCGTGTTCTTTTGTTCTGTTGTTTCATTGGTTCCCAGTTTGTGGGTGTGTGTATATATAGAGAGAGAACTGGTTTGGGAGCTGTTATTTTCCCCCTTTGCCCTTTTTGCCTTTCACCTAATTAAACCTATTCCCTAATTTGAAATCTACAGTGAGTCTTAGTGAGGTTAATCGGGTGGAGTCCTTTGCTCTCTTGGCCCCCAGATATCTTTGTTTTCTCTTTCAAACTAAGACAGCAGTAAAGAACAGCTCTGGAATATAAGGAAATATCTTAACATTGTGTGGTGCTAAGTATTTCATATGGTTCAACCATGGCCTCCTATTAACTACTTGGTAAAATCTGCAAAACTGTTTAAAATCTAAATGAATGCAGTAGAAAAGTTTACCTGTCCTGTTTTGTGCATAAGTAGAGGCATCTCTGTGCTGAGTCTAACTTGATTATTAGACCTTTACGAAATACATCTGCTGTGTTTCAGTCGTGTTAGAATACTAAGGCTTCTTTTATCAGAGTATAGATGTAGGGCAAATTGAATGCTACTATAATTAGAACTTTCAACCAATTCTGACCTACACAGTCATAATGTATTTTCTTTGATCATCTACTGCATTAGGGAAGCTGCTCTAGTGTACCCCTTTTTTTTTTTTTTTTTTTTTTTTAACTGTTCTCTAGCAATTTTCCTTTTCTCATCTAAGGTAAATTTCTCTGCATAAATCATGACTGGAGTTGGGGTAAAATTCAGAAATCACATTTTATAAGACCTTCACTACTTTAGCATTTTAGAGAGTCTGTTCTCCAAAAAAGCAGGAAAACCAGGAAAGTCTCAGGAGGAGGAGAATGAAAAGTTTCATTTAGAAGTCATGTGAAATACAAAGAAACTGAAGAAGTTTGTGTTGTTTTGGGTTTTTTAATTGTCATGTTCTTGCTTTCTCAGTGTTGATTCAAATAAGGATTTTGTGACTTCTAGGAGTCAATGTTGATGCCCCTAGAGTTCATATTGCAGCTTTGACATCCAGTGTAATCCCAAGTATCTGAAAAATTAAATTAGGACTGGAAAGAATGATCTACTGTGAATCACAGAACACCGTTTGTATATAATATCAAATGATTTTGGTTAGGTGGCATTCTAAACTATTTAATCTGTGCTAAACCTCCTAGGGGATTTTTTCTTTTTTAAGATTGTGTATTCAATGAGCCGGACTAATTTTCCTTAAACAGTTGTATTTACCTCAAGAAGCAAGCTTTTTAAAGAAATGAAAATGTATTTATGATCTTCAGAAAGAACTTGCCTCATACAATCAAAAGGAATTGCTTGAAATTTCCTGTTCTCACCATTGAAACATGTAGCATGTCCTTGCTCTAGCTAGGGGTGATTTTTCTTTCATTTTAATTCCTATTGTTCTCAGCAGGAAAAACGATTTTTTCATTTTCTCTTTGCTCAGTTGAGACTGTTATTTTCTTTTAAAAAGGGTATCTGACTTGTAAGACCCTAATATAATCTATGCAATTTGCATTTGCTTTTTAGTCTTGATAGGTATATATGCCAAAAGAGATTTTATTCTTTCTCCAGAGCTTCTATATTGTTTGTCAGCTCACACGGTTCTACTAAATAACTAGTGATATCTGACATTGCGGTTTTCACAATGTGTTTCTTAAATATAGCATAGTCAGATTACATTTGCAAAATGATTGGTAATTTGTTTATGACTGTAAACATCTGCTGACTTCCACAATTTAAGAACAGTCTGCATTCACAGGGAAAGTTAGTTCTGCTTGGCAACCTTGAGCCATTGTTTCTCAAACAGTCACAAAGTGTGAAATCCCTTTGTGAAGCCATATGCAAAAACAGAGGGGCAATCCTGGAAATGCACGTGACTTGCACATAGTTTCATTATAAAGTCCAATATTAGGACTATAGTGCCATCTGCTGAAAAGTAGGGAGGTCCCACTGGTACCTGAGTAGAAATTTCCAAATAACCCTTTCTCTCTTGGGTGGCAAGTTCTCGCTTCTCTTACACTTCTTAGCCTGTCTGCAGTTTTTACTATCATTTTGTCTTGTTTCTTTATTCTGTATACTGAATCTCATTAGGGATCTCAATCATAAAACTATTTCTGCTGCAGAGTTGTCACTTCAATGGTGTTTATATAGCAAACTCATGAAAGTTAAGGCAGACTAAGATATTTCATATTAATCTGCCAGAAAAGGTTTTCTGTAACTTCATTGTACTCTGAGATCCCAAATATAGGTTTGTTAGGGCAATGTAAATCAAGAAGTGATTTCTGTTTCCTTTGGTTTTGTTGTTGAGTACCACCACTGGGGATTTCTTATGTGAGTTGGTTTGAGTTTGGGCGTTTTTTTGTCTGTGCTCCGTGAAAGCTCTGTCTGCCTTAAAGGAAAGGTCTGCATTCATTTTTTTCATAGCCCTTGCACTCAGTTCTTGCTACCCTTTTCTTTGCAGCTGGGCACAGCAACCTCTCCTCCAAATAACGTAGCTACAGCCTGGAAGGGGAGCACACAGTGCAATGTCAGAAGTTGCAGAGCAAGTCTGGATATGGGCACTGCCCTCCTGACAGAACAGGGGCTGCCATCCTACCCAAACAGCCTCTGTGTCAGAAACGACACAACCATTACCAGTGGGTGGTAGATGGCGCAGCTCTAAAGGTGCCTCTAAGGCAGGACATTTAGTGGATTCTCTAAACCTAAACACAATGAGAGCATCAGTCCTGCGGGAGCAGCTTGGGATCTCTTTTACTCAGAGCTTCAAAAGTTGTTTTGGCAAAGGGATTCCTAGTCATTGCTCTCACTCGCCATGACACCTGCCGTGATGTTCTTTTCAATAAGGTAAAAGTGGGCTTTAGGTTGATGAATAAAATTGTTAATGGCTACAAAGAAATAGTGTGAAGTATGTGCTTGTAACAAAATGGTGGGTTATATATATCAATGTTAATGAGAGAAATTGATGGTCTTAAAAAATATGAAAAGGCAGTGAATTTGCTATTTGTGATCTGACAGTCTTAATCTCCAGTTAGTCAGAATGGTTTGTTTCTGTCTGTATCAGTTCAAGTGAATATATATGTAAGGAAAACATTGCTTTGTCAAACAGAAACACAAGACTGTAAGTTTCACTTTACTGAGAGAAAGGTTTATGCCTCTTTGATAACAGAAATGAAACCAGTATGTTTTGAAGACTTCTATGTCTGCAAACTTTTTTATTAAGTGTAATAGTGCCAAAGCAGAGGATAAATCATAGCAGGAACATGAGCATAGAAAACGATATAATATAAAAGGTTTCCAAAAGGACAGTAGAGATTACAAGTTTGGTGGCCAAATATGTATATTCTAGGACCAGAAAACAGTGTTTAATGTATTTTTGTTGTAATAATAATACTGATGTCAATTTATAAATTCTCCTTTGGTATATGGGCAAAGAGCAAGACTGTTGATAAAATATACTAGTATCTTCTAAGGATCTGAATGACAACTAGAGACACAGTAATGCAGAAAGCCACAAACAACAGAACATATATATAGAGATGGATCAACAACTGTAGTGGGAATTGATCCCTTGGGATACTCTATATTCATTCTGATATCTTATGGAAGGGCATATTGCAGGTGTCTTTATGACTTAGACTGACTAGAGACTCATGTTCTGATTTCATATTAGTTTACAAGTTCCAGGTCTTGGTTTTATCTCTTTTGGACTGGGAGAAATACATTTTCTTTCAATACACATAATAAAGGCATGTTTGCATCAATCCTAGTCATGAAAGTCACAGTTCCTCTGGTAAGCAATGCATGTTTACATCCTTTCCCTATGTTATTTGAGAGACAGGAAGTAACAAAGGCAGAGAAATCTTTGAGACTTCCTCATCCTTCCCTTGGTGAATTAACATTAGGTCAACCAGATTCCAGGTACCTGCAGAACTGGAGATTTCTTCTAACACTTTGCTAGCAAATATTTACAAAATACATCCGTGAACCATTATAGCATTGTCTTAAAATATCTTGTCAGGAGGAGATAGTTTTAATGGCTATGTCAGCAGATGATCATTGTAATTTATTTTGTTTTCAGAGCCTAGTATTTTTGTGGTGCTGGTTGAAATGTCTTGCCTAATGTTCACTTGTTTGCATTGGAATAACGCTTCCTTTTGCTGCTCAAGGATCCATAAAAATGGGTCATTGGGAAGAATGTGTGTCACATCAACGGACTCCTTATCTAAACTATCAAAGTTTCTGTAACTGAACCTTCTCAGGCAGAGTACTAAGCCCAACTTAGTAACTTTGTCAGCAACAGCTTATTAAACAACTAAGAAAAAGAACAATTCAAGAAATCCAAACTTCATATGTTGTATACCCCGTACAGCTGGAGTCAATAAAGCAAGTAATTTGTTCTGATTAAATTACCGTCTGATTAATAAAGGAAAAAATGCTTCCACCAGAGGAGAGACCGTCCATTTTAACTTCAGTCCCTAATACTAGGGTGACCAACTAAGCTTATAAAATGTCCTCTGACTATTCAAAAACCATAGTTTTAAGAGCAGTGAAAAAAGGCTTAGGTGAGAGGAGCAGTATTTGAAGGGTCAAAATGCTTATTTGTAAAGATGTCACTTGATCGGTTTTGGTAAAATACATTTAGAAACTCATCTAGATAACTACTTACCTTTGATCCATGTTTACTTTATATGCAGATACATATACTTTGCTCAGTAAGTTAACTGAGTCCGTTTTATGAGCATTCAGGTAGTGGAGAATTTTTTATGATTAGAATATCTTAATGAGAAAAGTTCTTGCTCATAAACAATAAATTATTTTATTGCTTTCCAGAAGCAAGACGTCTACAGAGTTACTCTTCCTGTATTTTTTCAGTTGTCATCCTTACGTGGCTTTACTTTTCAAGCACGTTATGCTTCCAAATTGTGCTGCATGGTCAGTAAGCATTCTCTACCTCCTGACATGAGCATGAATGGATTCAGAGTAAAGGGAAACAAGCATTATTAATTTCGGTTCCCAGGTGTTTTCCTATTTGGGTTTTAGTTTCTTTCATGTTTTAAATTTTAGTTTGCTATGAGCTATGAACTACTGCTGTCTTCTACTTTTGTTCTGCAATTTCTGATGTCCATTAGAGTAGTTATTTTGCTCAGCTCTTCAATGAATAATTTAATTTAAGAGTGTCACAACACTAGAATTGACTTAAATCTTCTAAGATGATCAAGAAAATAGTTTACATACACAAATGTACATACTTACTCTTCTAACACATTTTGATTAATCTACACATAATTAAATGTGGAACACTGACTGGGAAAAGGTAGAAGTTTTAAAATTATTTTGTATTTAGCTTCTGTTTGTCTGCTTGAACAGGCAGTTTAGAACAACTAAAGAAAATGTTACATTGTCATGGAACTACTGAGCAGAGAGATCTTCCTGAGATATATCTCTACTAGAACTAGGTCTACAGTAGGAAAAAATGTGGTGCACTATTGCAGTTGGTGCTGAGATCTTGTTTCAATGTAATGTGCACTTTGGACATTTTACTTCAGCCAAACTTTAGACCAGTCCCCTCCATACAATATATTTTTGTCATTAACAGAGTTGAAACTGTGAAAACAAAAATTGCTCTCTTGTCTGTGAATGCTGAGTGGTGCAAGAAGGGTCACACTATCCTTTCTTCTGTGTCTGGTAGCTGGGAGCACATACTACTGCAACCATGGTAACATGTCATTTATTCATGTTCCTGCTTGGTTTCTCACAATATTTCTATTTGTCTCTGCATGTTTCCAAGTGACAGAGTACTTGTGGCCTGAATCTTCTGCTGACTCCAAGGAGATGAGAGAAAAATGCTGAAGGAAAAGGGGGATGAGGCAGGAAATGTATTAACATACAAGTACTATTCTGGCCCTGGAACACTGAATAATCAACGGTTAGCTCAGTGTTTTCAGATGTAGAGCAGCACAGCTTAAAACTTTTGCCAAAAGTCCATGCCCTAACTTTGGTACCCTTGATGATATTGCAGGAGGTTGCCTGTATCTGTGTCCAAGAAAGTTGCTGTCACCCTGGTGATAAAACACTGGCACTGCTGCAGTGTATAAATCAGTGGCTAAAAAGTTCAGGATAGCTTGCACGTATGAAAATGGCAGTTGTATGCAGGCCTTGGAAGAGCACCAAGAAAAATTTAGGGACAGCTCTACCGCCTGTGCTGGAATGGTGCCTGTGATGCTCATCATGGTGGCTTTAAAGGAGGATGCTGACAGCTCCTCTCTGTGCAGTAGCAAGATCATCCTGAAAATGTGGCTACCCATCCATATTGTGGCCATACTACATGGTAGCCTGCACCTTTGGTTTATGAGTGAAGACTTTCTAGCCTGGTTTCCACAAAGCCAGTAGTATCCCATGTTATCCGGGGGTAGGCTGCCAACATGTGTTTAAGATACTCATTCCTGTTGGCATCTGAGTGTATATGCCTCTTCAGATAATCTTCTACTGTTTTTCTGTCATTACAATTAGATGACTCTATTTGCTGGGGAAGGGCTGCTCCTGCTCCTTTTAGGTATTGTTTAACACAGGAGGTTTCAGTGACTGCTATTCTGCTTTTCTGTTGATAGGATTTGTTGCTCTATAGGGAGTCAGGCTGTTTCTCCCTCAAAAATGAGCATCACGCCAGTTGGAGAAAAAGCATGGGAGAACACACCTCATGTTCAAAGTCCTATCCTCTGAACAAACTGGGAACAAATTCAACAATTACTACTAATTGTTATCAGTGTTATGCCTTGCATTAAAGTATGAATTTTTCTTCTAATGATCAGGTAGTATTTGTTCTATTTGTGTTACATTAGAGTTGTAATTAGGGAAAAGGGTGTGGCTCCCTCTCCCTGCTTGCCCACCTAACCCTCTGGCATTTGAAGCCATACTTGCTATTATAATCATTAACTGTAAGGTCTTGCTAGGATGATTGACTAAACCGGGAACAAATAGTCATGCTGTAATACTGGAAACACTGTTTTGTAAACACAAAATATAAGACGTTTAATGTCTCTCATTTTAGAGTTTCTGCTTCCATTGCAGCTTTATCTGCAGCAAATTTGCTGTTTGTCCTGTCCATTGCAGTTCTCCTGGACTCAAATCTGGCTTAATTTGGCTGTAGTGGATACACAAATCTACTCCATACACCTTCACAGCAGTATTGATGGTAGAAGCAGTTGATATGGTCCCTTCCACCTTTCTCAG
>JAWWEU010000091.1:5000866-5013010 GCA_035583155.1 Acropternis orthonyx
CTCCTTCCTGCATCCTCCTGCTCCAGCATGGGCTCCTCCATGGGCTGCAGGGGGCCTTTGCACCCCGATGGTCCTCCATGGGCTTCGAGGGGACAGCTCGTTTCACCATGGTCCTCACCATGGGTAGCAGGGCTCTGAGTCCTTCCCTTGTCCCGTGGGGTCCCTTCTCTGCCTCCTCCTGCACTGACCTTGGATGTCTGCATTGTTACTTCATGGCTGCAATTTCTAATTGTGCAACAATTCCTATTCTTAAAATATATTACCACAAGAGGCGTTTCTATGATTCCTAATTGGCTTGACTTAGGCCACCAGCAGAAAGCCCTTCCTGGAGCTGGCTATTATTGGCTTCAATAGGACAGGGGAAGCTTCTGGCAGCTTCTAACAGAAGCCCCCACCCCATAGCCCCCAATTCTACCAAAACTCGGGGTTGTTTTCACCGAAACCCATGACAGTCTTGAAACTATAGCTGTTCTTACTGTACTACATGGTTTTCTTCACATCAACAGATGAGAAGTTCTGTTTACTAGACAAACCATTCCCTGTGATGGCTTAGACAAGCTACTATCACTCTTCAAACTATATCACACCCTTACCACATCACCAGTTATATCTATGCAGATCTGTGACAAAGCCTGAATGTTCCACACACTCTGTGCAGCTAAGGCAGCATGATAAAATGGTGACACTATGCAGAATAAATACCAATGAACAGAAGTTAATGGAAAACATTTGCTTTTTGTTGAATTACAGAACAGCAAAAGTTGGAAGGGACCTTTGGAGATCATCTAGTCCATTCTCCCACTCAAACATGGTGAGCTACAGCAAGTTGCTTAGCTCTAAGTCTAGTCAGAATTTGAATATCTCCAAGGATGGACACTCTGCAACCTCTCTGAACATTCTATTCCACTGTTTAAATGCACCAAGATTTTTTTCCTATGTTTAAACAGCATATATATGTCAATAGGTGCCCACTGCCTCTGGTTCTGTCTATGAGCACCACTGAAAAAAACCTGGGTCCATCTTCTTGTCACCCTCCCTTGAGATATTTATATGCATTGACAAGACACTCTGTCTTCTCTTCTAGAGGCTAAATAGTCCCAACTCTCTCAGACTTTCCTTATAGGAGAGGTGTTCAGTCCTTTAATCATTTTTGTGGCCCTTGACTAAACTGTCTTCAGAAAGTACATGTCTCTCTCATACTTGGGGAGACCAAAACTGGACCCAGCACTCCAGGTAAGGCATCACCAGTGTTAAGTGCAGAGGCAGGATCACCTCCCTCCAACTGCTGGCAACACTCCTAATTCAGCCCAGGATGCCATTAGCCTTTGTTGGTGTATCAGCACATTGCTGCTGCTTTCCAGCTGGTTGAACCCCAGGCTGTGCTGGTGCCTAGGGCAGTTCTTTCTCAGGTGCAGGACTTCGCACTTCTCTTTCCTGAAATTCATAAGGTTCCTCTCAGACCATTTCTCCAGTTTGTTGAGGTTTCTCTGGACTGGAGCACAGTCATCTCGAGTCTCAACATTTCCTCCAAGTTTTGTATTGTCTACAAATTTGTTGAGAGTGTGCTTGATCCCATCATTTAGACCATTAATGAAGTTGTTAAACTGTATTAATCACTGTATTTACTCAGTTTGACTTTGACCCACTCATTTTCTCCTTCCTTGGAAACTCCGATTTTCTACTGCCAAGTTGTGGACTCCACATTTTCAGATGCTTAATTGGCAACATTTTTTTCCATATACAAGATTTTTTGAAGTATTTTTGTCCAACCTACAGAAAAAGTCTTTGTGTAATGTTTAGTTCAGAAAACTGCTGGTGTTTTTGAAGATGCTGAATGTTTTTTAGGCTATTTTATAGCATTATCCATAAAGGCCTTATCTCCCTAAAATTTTCAAACATCATATGTAAAATGACAGCTATGACTATCGTTTCCTTTTCACCTTTTCTGAAGAATACTTTTGACCCTTCCCTCCTTTTTGTGTGTTAATTGTCTTATTGTTGCATTTCAAGGTTTGTGCGTAGATCGCTGCTGCTGCCTAAAAACTGATTCACCAAATGAAGAACGATGAATTTTACTTTGCATTATGCATGTCAGACACAATTCAGATTACTTAAGCAAAGAATCTTTATGCCATATACACCAAATGGGGAAAGGATATGCCTGAGGGCCATATAGCACACCCATGTTAGCAAAAAATAAATATTCATGAGTACCCGATCGTACGCTGCGATGTATATGATGTTTGTAAACATAATCTGATTAATTTGGGGGTGTTGATTCAGTATTACAGGGAAATGGTCTATGAATGGAGATGAATTTCTGACCATTGAGAAAAAATACTCTGAACTTGTCCTGATAAGAAGGAATACTGAAGGAAACACTGAATTGAAGTATCCAGGTAACAGAAATTTTTCAGGCTCCGCACTTCAGTGACAATCTGCTCCAGTACAAATTATTTAGAGCAGTGGAATTCTACTTATCAGGAGACAGGTAACAGGTGAAAAGCTAAGGAGCAAATAGGTGAAAAGAGAAGTGACTTTAGCTAGAATCGTAGAAAATAACTAGATGCTTAAAGAATCAGTGCCTGTACGGTGCCTGTTTCTTGGACCCATGCTAGGCTCTATTTGTTGCTAGGAGGTGATATGGGATCCATGTCATGCTCACATATCAAGCTTTCTTCTGTCACAAAAATTGGCTTGTGTATCTGCAAGGTATATGGTATGTAGGATGATCTGGATTGCATGTTATTTTCAGGATAATACAATCAATAAACTCAGAACTTGGGTAGACAAAACACATCCTAAGGTCATTAGATGACTTATATCTAGAGGAATTTCAAGGATTGCAGATTTTAGTATCTTTATTCCAGTGCAATGTGTCTAGATTTTTAAGAGTTTTAATTTCCCCTTCATGGAGTATATGTACATTATATATATATGTAGATACATATTATATATGTATAATATATAGTATGGTGTATATATACCTCCTTCTTAAGACATATCCACTCCTTGCAAAGCATTTGAGCAGATTTCTACCAGATCAAGTTGCTTAGTATTGAAGAAAATATTTTTAAATATGAAATTGCAGAAAAGCTGTACATACCGGTGCATATTTATGGTATTTCATGCAGGCACATTTCATGATGTGTCTCCCATGATGTGGGACTTTACAGTGCCTAATGTATCTCTCTGAAACATTTCCTGCTACCAGTGGGATTCTTATTGTAGACTGAGCTTTTGCTTTGCTATGATCTGTTAAAATAACAAATGAAAAAGAATATATTAATAATGCTTAAGTAATGTTTATGCATGCCCAAGGCATAAACATTAAGGATATACAAGTGTCATGCTAGAAGTTCCTGGAAACTGACTGTAACCCCAAGCCTTTGTCTAACTTGAGATCTTTTATAGCATAAGGTTGCTGAGCTAATAGGAGTCCAGGGCTAAAGAACAGGATAAATGAGGTCCATTTAGAAATAAACTGTGAGGATGGATGTGACTGTGTGTTTGTTAAGTCAGTGAATGTCTGTAACCACAAACAACTTCAGATATACAGGGGCTGGCAAGAAGAAAGCAAGGTGCGATCAAAAGAAATTGAGAGAGACCAATATCTCCAAGAGGTTTTGGGAGACAGATTTGTGGCTCAAAACAGGCTATGGCTGTTAACAAAGAAATCAGATTGCAAGATGACATTTTTATAATACAGCATCAATGAAAATCGATGAACATTGAGGTCTAATATTCATTTTGGTGATGTTGTGCAAACTTGTGTTCCTACTCTCTACCTTTTCTTGTCTTTGTATTCACAATCTGGACTAGTCTGAGCTCTGAGTCCCCATATTTCTGTGTGAAGTGCCTGCAACAACTAGATTCTGATTTCAGATAGTGGTTCCATGACTTAGAGCAATCTAAATTATTAATAATTCAATTAATAACTAAATTCATACTTAACTAAACATTAAACATACTTAACTAAACTTAACTAAATTCATACACTTTAGACATGGTGCTTCCTGTCTGTAGGACTTTCGAGAAACAGGGTCCCAAGCTTACTGAGAAACAAATGGAAGCAGAGGTACAAACTGTTTTGCTCAGTGTAACATAAGAAATCAACCAGAGAAACTGGCTCCCAGCACTATTGTGTGAGTGGCAAGAGGCACAGATGTATTTTCCAGAAGATACTGCTTCTTGTATGTTCCTTCTATGACAAGACTGCTTTAATTTTGATACAGTCTAAAAAGAGCTAGTAAGTTTCTACTTTTTTCTGCTCTTCAAGTAGTGGAAGTAGTATCTGTAGAAACGAGTATCACTGAACTGTTGACCGTCTTCCACTTTCATTACTATATTACAGATGATGATAATGAGTATTATGTATTTTACAGAGTTTTTATTTGATAAGAAAAAATTTGTAGGGTTCTTTTAACCGTCTACAAAAATTAATACTATAAGGTGCAAGAAAATAAAACAGCTCTCATGAGTTTTTTTCAGTATGAACTGCCCCTGATTTTCAGCTAAAAAAGCAGGAAATTATGGATTTACTCAGTATAGGAGTGCCATTGTTTCAATGGCAACTAATGATAGACTTTGTTCAATTAGTGAATTCAAGAAAATAAAGATTTATCAAGTGAAAAATTTATTTTTTTTCCATGAGAAAGGATTTATACTGCAAACAAAGTAGATATTCAGAAGATGATGGGGAATGTGGTTGCGTAACACTTCAGATGGTGAAGATTTCATAAAGATAAGTACAACTTCAAACTTGACAGTATTTTCCACATCTGTGTTTTAAAGAATGACTCTTATAATTTTATTTTATTTTCTCAGAAAATTATTATTCTTCACAGAGATTCTAGCTTCTGTACCAAAATAGTATAAAAACCTGAAGGACTGGGTGGCAGAAGTCTTTCCTTGGTTTCCAGTTCTTCCTCTACTTTTATAATCTTCTGGAAGTGGAAGACAGTTTCCACTTTGTACAAGTTATGATGGGAACAGGGGCACTTTGCTGGTGATGAAGTAAGGGAGGTGGTGTGCAAGGATGAAAATGCTTGCAGACCTGCCAATGTTGGTCAAAAGTGTCAATGATACACTGCTGTTGGAAGACTTCCTGTGAAGATGAAAATCTGGAAGCAGATGGTGAAATTGTCACAAGAAAATTCTTCCAGGAAGTCACTGGACTTTTTTCCTTTTTTCCTTTTTTTTTCCTGTTTTGCAAGGGTGGTGTGAGAGAGGGGTTTAATATATCCTGTAAAGTCTTGAGTGTTGTTTCAGTTCTACATCCTGTATCTCTTTGCTAAAAGAAATCCTGAGGGAAAGCTTTTGAAGTTTTTTGAGGACAGTCCTCTAAGCCACTATCATCATCTTATGTCAAGTATGTTCTCCAGATATATTTTGGTAACTTCTGGGAATTAACCTGTGCTGGAGAAAGATTGATACTTACTATTTGTAAAAAGTGACATTTTTATTGTAGTTCTTGCTATGTGTGTATTTACCTTAGGATAAAAAGTAGGTCATAGTAGAGAGAAAAATTATAAACTTTAACCACAGAAACATATGCAGAGTGGAACTTAAAAAATTATGGAAACAACCCCATTCAGTATCTGTCTCTGTTGCTGTGACCATTAAATCCTAAGTTTCAAGTTAGGATTTATAGAGTCTGTGGCAGTAAGATGCTGAACTTCCAGGAGACTCAAACTTCTAGCTATTTCAGCAGTCTGGACTCCTGGAACTGCAAAGATTTTTGCCTTCACTAAGGTTGAAGAAAAGTGTCTTAAGTGGTTCCTAGTAATTAAGAAATTAATTTTGCAGTTAAAGGAGCATGGAGAGTATATTCTTTGGGTCAGGAACCTACTGCAAAGAAGAATCTGATACTGAAGACACATCCTTTAGTCAGTCTAAAGAGTGGAGCAGGCCTGTCTCCTGTTGAGACTCCTGACTGTAGATGATACTTCTGGATGCAGTTCTGGCAGACCAGTATTGACCAAGACTGGAGCTAAGGTCAAGATGGTCCCTGCCTGGGGGAAGCAAGTAAACAGCCATAGAGACCAAGTAGGATGGGGAGTTCCTGCTGAGCCAGGATAATTTAGTTTCTGTGTTAGGAGACAGTAGCAGTGGACAAGATCTACCTTAAGGTTGTTTTAATCGTCTATTTTTGCTGAATGGTGCTAATTTGCCTCAAGCACAGCGGGATACCAGTCTAATTGTATCAAAGCTATAAGTACTGGGGACATTATTCCAAATTTTGAGTGATAGATGGAGTCTAATAATCAGAGTATGTTAGTAGTTCAGCAAAACATTATACCCCAATGGTGATGCCACAATTTGTGTTTACTAAATGTCTTTTAGTTAAAACTCCTAAAAAAGGTAAACATAAAAGATAACTTTAAAGTTACACTATCTTATTGCAGTCTAATTTCTTCAGGTAACATGTTCTACAAGATACTCTCAAATCTAAGATGGCTTTACAAGTCTCTCTCCTTTTCATGCAATATATGCACTTCATGATGTAGTATATTTGCTGGGTCACATCAAACCCAATAGTTGTCTTTAGGTATACCTCTCTAGAGACCAAGGACTATGTGTCCATGAAAATTCTGCTTAAAACACAAGTGTCAGTCTTTTGAATTTGAAGGCATTTTTTGCAATTGATCATCTCTGTTGTACTCCTCTCCTGCAGTGTAATGAAACCCTCACACATATAGTGCTGCTGTGTTGGGTGGTTACAAAGATGAGTCTGCACTATCATAGAAAGGCTGGAGAAAAAATCAGCAGGAGTGGATTGTCCACTATCCCCTACACATCAGAAAGTATTGCTTTTCTCCTAGCAAGATGTCAACTGCGTGTTGCCAGAACTGTGCCTAATGTGTTCATGTGTAGAACAGTATATTGTAATCCACAAAGTAGAGCAGCGGAGCTATGATAATCCATAATGATTGTTGTTCATATAAAAGTTATTTAATTTTTATTTAATCCCTCTCCTGTGCTCACCTTCATCTTTGTCAGTGAACATAACTATGATGATGCTTAAAATCCCAGATTTGTTTGGAGGTTTTTTTTACTTTCCGCTCTAATAAGTTGATTGGGTTGAACACTAAATTTTTTTCTGAAGAGAATTAATCTAGCTGAACCCCTCCAACTCTACCTAAAATACCATCCCTGGTGAAGACTGGTGGGAAAACTGCATTGCAGCCATTGTCCCATGGAAATACACTGTTCAGTTTCTGTCTGCGCAATGAAACAGTCAAATGCTCCAGATTGAAAGGGTTACCTTGCCAGCAAAACCAGGGCAAACCTGTGTTCATCAGACTATCAGCCTGGTAGCAACTAAAAGCAAACTGGGATGCATAAGGAGTATTACATGATTTCATCAAATAAATTTTGACTGCCAACATAGTTTTCAGCTCTTCCTCTTCCCAAGTAAACAGAGAGACTGAAACTGTTACCAGGGAAAGTAATCAGAGCATCTAGTTTTAGTAAAATGCAGACAAAATATCAGAAATTGAAAAAGTCAAATGTAAATAGAGTCAATATCTAATTTGCAAGTATGAACATCTGGGTTATACACTGTAATGGAACAGATGGCACATTATATGATTTATCTTAAGTTTCATAGAACCTAAAGAGGAAAAAGATGGGCAAATGTTATGTAAAACTTGTGGAAAAAATCAGCTCACAAGTACTAAACATAAGTTTTCTTTTGGGGTATTTTTTTAATGTGTCTATTGCCTGCTTAAAGGTAAGGTAGAAATTTGTTTTCAAAATAACCAAAATTTTAGTTAGGAAGAGCACAGACAGATTATTCAGAAAATGATTTGTCTGATCTAGAAATGCCCTCATCTAAAGAGATTGTTCTTTCATGCAGAAGAACTAGATTGACCTAATAAGAGTATTTAAAGATTGTTTATAAATCTTGGCTTCTGACTGGTATACTGAGCATAACCTCTTATGCATCGAGTCTCTTGAGCCATGGATTTTGAATTTATTTGACATACAACTGCCTTACCAAGAGAATGTAAAAGGGAAACAACCAGAGCACAGTCCTTTAGATTTTTTATGGATGAAAGAGACCATAGGTTTGCTATTTGTTGTCATGTGTGCAAAGTTAAAAGCCAGAATATAGCC
Organism: Acropternis orthonyx; assembly: GCA_035583155.1. Taxonomy (NCBI): domain Eukaryota; kingdom Metazoa; phylum Chordata; class Aves; order Passeriformes; family Rhinocryptidae; genus Acropternis; species Acropternis orthonyx. The sequence continues at coordinate 5,008,988 of JAWWEU010000091.1, forward strand.
AAAGGAAGCCAGAAAAGTCATTGGAAGCCTGTTGGTTAAAGAAGCACAGATGATGCAGCATACTTAAAAACTTTCTTTTGCATTTTGTAAGACTAATGTTCCTTCATATGCTTCAAGTTTGATTCTCTTTGCTGCCTAATCAAAAAATCCAGGTTCGTATTTAACAGTACAATCTCACAGTCACTGGTAAGAGTCTTGCCTGTGTGAACACTGAAGGTTACAAGTTACCAAGGTCTGTATTTATTTCCTGAGGAAATGTCAGCTGTTCAAAACTCGTTGTTATTAACATCGTGCCATAAAGAGTCTGCTTTACAGAAGTTATGTTCTCTTTTACACAAATATATGCAGGGATGGAGATATGTTTGTAGGTAGGTACCCAGCTTTCCTTAGTAAAACTCCATTACTGTCATATATGAACACTGCTCTTTTTGCTGGTTTCACTGTCCAGTAATTACATTTTGCCAATGCTGTTCTATTGGCTTCCACTCCAGGCAGGCACAGCTGTGCTCGTGTATGTGCTCGTTTTCCACAGAGTATGTTGGAAGTTATTGATAGTTGAGGCAGCATCTCTGGCAGACAACATTCATTCTGTCACCTGTGATAGACTCACAGCATATTCACATATCTCTGGCCTAATGATTTCAATATGAATGACCAAAGAGGTTGATAGGAAAGTTGAGAATCCTGAAAGGAAGCTCAGAGGCAAAATAACCCCTGCGCACTAGGGGTGATGTAGTGTTGGCTTGCTGCTCAAGTCATAGTCATACTCAGCATTCGTTGGGTACCGCCATCCTCCATGGCAGTCATTAGCTAAAGCTTTGCTTTCTGGCCTGTTAGGTATTCAGTGAAGCCTGCTAACCCACCAGCAAATGAGGCAAGGCATGACCAGGGACCACTGACTAGATGCAATGTTCAGCCAGGTGTGAGCTGCCTGTGTTGCCAACTTACAGGCTGACAGAACAAGTTAGCGAAATAGCAGAACAGATACAGTGTGAAAAAAGTGAAAAGAGGAAGTAGGTAGTTTAACCTAATGAAAACTAGTGAGGGGAAGGAAAGACACTGAAAATTGTCTAGGTAAAGATGAGGCACTATCTGTTGTTACAGAGAAAGAAGTGAAGGAAAACCAGGATGAGGGGAAAATGCTATCAAAAAGTGCATTAAAAAGACATCTAACTTGAGAAGGTAATAGAGTATATCAAGCAGTATCCTATTCTACTTTCTTTAAACTGCAGAACTGTGGTCAATGGGTAATCACCAAAGCAAACTTGTTTTTCAGACAGGTTTGTTACTTGTTGCCAAACAGGTTTTTTCAAGCTTGGGAGGCAGGTTGATGTTGGTTCAGATTTAGGCTTTGTAACTGTGTTTTACCAGGTTTTTTTACTGGAAGAGCTAAAGATTGCTCCAAGTAAGAATGCTTATTTCTTCCCCCTTACATGCTTCATTACAGTTTTATTGATTAGCATAAGTAATAGTTTTCCTGTGGCAGTAAATTATTGTTCTGTCTAGGGATAGTATTTTTTTCCTCCTTTCAAATGATGCATTTGTCACCTGTTAAAACTAGTTAGTGCATTTTAAATTCTGAAATAATTGATAAAATCTGAGGTTGTATTTATAGTATTGCTTAATCACTCTGGCAGAGAGTACTTTAGGAAAGCGTTTCTATTTGGAAAAATATTTAGATAAAATTCATGCTATTTTGAGGCTTAGATTTAAGACAACATGACTACTGAATTTGAGCATGTGTCAAACATTCTGCCAAATTGAAAACTCAAGGAACCGCCTTTGAGTATCATTTTTGACTCAACAGAATTTATTTTTGCCCTTCAGGGAAAAACAGCAAGCCCATGTATTGTGCCAAAGATGTGATGAGAAAGTGAACTGTGTGTCTGGTGTCTAGAATAGCAGCCCCACTCCACGTGTCCTCTGAATTTTCACTGAAGGTGAAAAGTTGTTTCAGTAGGGAGATTCCAACTCAACACAGTGTTTGAGTGATGGCTTAGCAGTGTCACACTGGGTCAGAGCTGAAATGCCAGTTCCACAGGTCATGGAGTGTCTACAACACCCATATATTTCAACGAGAACCAAGATCATTCAGCATTTTCCAGACCAGGAACTCTTAAGATAACAAAAGCAGTGACCTTCCAACTGATCTCCAGTATTATTTACTGTTCATTTTGACAGTACATACTGCACAAAGTTGACTCGTACATTTTATAAGAATCATAATTACTATTACTGGACTAGAGCAAAATTCAGTTAATGTTCAGCCTTTTGACTGCACAGAGCTTTCTGAAGTCTGCACTAGAGGTAATTAAAGAATGGTTCAAATGGGAGTTTCTAAGGCTTTGAAATTATCTATGAGAAATAAGCTGTTCAGTTTTTCTTTACTGCCATAGTGTATTAGAAGTGACACTACTAAAGATGGGCTCATCTTTCTGGTCCAGTAGACCAATTGAGATATTTGCATTTTTTCAACCCATAATTGCACAATTGTTGGCATCACTTCTCCCCTTCCAGTTACTTTGCAGAAAGCCATATAATATTGTGTAAAGCATTTTCATATCTGTGTTTAACGTGGAAAAACCCTGTGAAGATATGGAGAATTAATGAGAAGGATAAGCTATATATTTAAGACATACAAAAAGAAGAAATTTTCACATACTCCTTTATGTAATCATGTTAAAGAGAAAATTGAAGTTGTTGAAAAAGAAATAAGCAGTAAAAATAAAATCACTGACTTCCAGTGATCTTGATTTTAATTTGACTAAATGTTTATTACTTAGATGTCTAAACTTAGTCTTCTTTAATGACTTAATTTACATTTTGCTGCTTAAGACCTGTTCCTTGTGTTACCTGCAGTTTTGAAGGCATTTCTAAATCACAAAAACAAAAGAGATCCCTGATTCACTAAGATGCTTAAACATCTAAAATAGCCTCTTGTTCAAATTTTGCATGATTCTTTTTAGCTATCATGTTTGGGTAATTAAAAAAAAAAAAAGGCTGCATGCACAGCAGTAAAACTGTCTTTGCAAGACAGACCAATTCAGTAATGTCAAGGCTAGCTATACATCTCTTTGATCAGTACATACCTTTCATAATGGAATTAGGCTTTCTAGCAGTACACTCCATGGTATCCACTAATTATTGTATTTTGCAGCTTTTAAAATGAAAATCTAATACCTTAATTGAGTTTTTCAGTTGCTGGATTACTGTTTTCCCATTTCCTCTGAATTTTTCTTCAACTCTAATGCAATTTACATGTATCACAGTAGCTTACTTCATTTACTGCAGACTCAGTTTTAAATGATCATCTTGTGACTTAGGAAGAGGAGGAGGAATGTGGAGGATGAAAGTGCTTACAATATATCTCCACTATTTACTAATGTATGTACTTTAAGATGGAGGTTCCTGTTCACATGCTTGGCAATTACATTAGTTATTTTGTCAGCGGTAAACTGTATCTCAGATCTCCACTGAAGCTAGAAAAGCAGCAAATATAAGTTTTTGCACTCATGAAAATTTATTTCACAAGTCTGAAGTTGGTACTGCATACATTAGATAAACATCCTGCTGACAACGAATTTGGAGCAAAATTGCTAATATTATTTCTCAGCTTAAATTCTAACCTGCTTGGTTTTTTCTCAAAAGGCCACACTCCCACCTATAAGATGACTTCATGTTTTGTGGTGGAACAATTCCAATCTTCACAGCAGTCTGAAAAGAGGGACACAGATTTTTTGCAATGTGTAAGATAGTTAAAAAAATACCAGGACAGTGTTATAGAAGCTGCAGTGAGGCCATGAGGTATTGATGATAAACTGGAACTTAGTTAATTGCAATATGTTACTGAAATTCTTCTATACATAACTCTCTGAAGGCACCACTAACATAGACCTTTCCTGTAAGAGATGCCTTTGTTATGATTTCAGGTCTGATCTTAAAGCAGCTGTGCTGGTTTAATGGTAAACCAGCAGGAGGAATGAGTCTAACTCACAAATAGATTACAAGTCAGAATTACAGTTT
>JAWWEU010000091.1:5032256-5046255 GCA_035583155.1 Acropternis orthonyx
TCACTGGGAACTTAAATTGTCTCATGAATAAATACTGAAGGAGTATTTATGAAATAAGAGAATGAGAAGATAAGCTTCTTGCTCTTCTAGTCTTTAATATTTTTTGCTGTAGTTTTCTAAACTTTTTATTACTTTATTAATTCACACTATAAATAAGAGTTTAATGCAGACAATTTAGTTATGAATATGTTGATTTTCTGAAGTTATTCTGTTATGAATACTCTACGGCAAGTATCATAATTTATTATACCTCTGAACCTTGTATTTGAGTGCAAATTATATCTGTAACAGAAAGATAATTGGCATGGGGCAGAGAAAGTAGATGCTTTCTTTTAAATTTGCAAGGACAAAGAATTATGAAATCAGTAAATCGTGTTTTGATATCACAACTCTGTTGGGTAGAAGAGTATATTGTTTGAGATCTAAAAGCTGGGAAGTATTTTTTCTTGATGTGAATAAAGGAGCTTTTTAAATCAGACTAGTATTTTCACAGTATTACTTTTGAAGAAGTATGATGGCAATTCAAATGCAAATTATTATATTTAACATAGATTTTTTTATTTTCTACTTGTAAAGACAATATGAGAAAGAGTAGGAAAACAACTTTTAGATGTCAGTTTCTTGGTTTTTGAAAGTTTGCTAGTGTACCTAACGAAAAATTTTCAGTTAAGTATCTGTTATTGCATCTTATTGTATTGTATCTTGAAAGAAATTTGGCTTGTGACCATTTTTTGAAAAGACACTAGGTCCATGTAGTCAGGAAATTCACTGAGGTAAGTTGTTTGCAGAAAAGTGTGAAAAAAATAAGTATTTAAAAAAGGATATTTAGAAGTTAGAATAAATTAGAACTTCAGGGTAATCTCTTCTATGTAAAGTACAAATTTTTTAGCTTCTTCAGGATTTCAATTTAACTGTCCTTTGCTTAAACAAAACAAATCTTGCCCAAAATTCTATAATTTATTAACTTTCTGTTTGCTGCAGTAAGGAAGATCAGTCAAATACAGATTTATTTAATGATTTTAATAGATTTTTTTTCTGACTGTAAAAGTGATGCTGTCATGTGCTATTCCTATAAAACACAAAGTCTAGCAGATTTTTCAAATAAAAATGTGAGAACAAAGATAAAATATTCTTAAGTAGCATCAGTGACCACTAGATCCAACAAGGAATTATCTTCTATGTAAAAGGCAAAACAATAACTTTTTATGTACTGGGCCTGATAATTAATGAATGTAACCGGAAATTCTTATTACAGTACTTTATAGTATGTGCTAGTGACATTCACTGATTTCAAGAAGTTTCCACAGTTCAGTGATTTTCAGAGGTTCCAGAAGCAGAGGTTTCTGGTTTTAAACATGGAAAATAGGATGCAGACTGAGTTGACAAAAGGGTAAGATTAGGTAGTGAGGTAACATTAGTAAAAGTAATACTTAGGAAGGTTGCTATCTAATATTCCATAGTAGAAGGTAACATTAGTTAGTTAGGTAACCTTACACAGGCAATTTCGTATGTTCTCTTTATATAGAGGCAAGATGCTCATATTTCCTTTAAATTGTCTAAAGTTCATTTCACATTACTTAATGCTCAGATAATTTTATCATAATCCATAGTTTATAGTTCTGCTTATGCTGTACAATTAAGTAGGTAATATTATTATTTAAATATATTTTATGAAGTTTGTCTATCTGAAATCATTGTTAAAGGAAGGTTTCAACTCATCTCATTATTACATGAAATAATTGAATTCTCTCTGGATGAATGTCTTAGAGAGCTTGCTAAAACTCCCGTTACATGATGCAAGGACTTCCTAGATAAAAATTACTTCAGAACTCTTTGCTGTTTTGTATTTGGATTTGGTTTTTTCTTTCCTACCCATATATCTTTATTTTTTAAGGGATTTGTTTTGTATCTGAAAATTAAGACTATGCTGAGGGAAATTTCTTGCTTTTCTATGAATGTGTGAGGAAGGATCTTGAGTGTTACGGACAGGTGTAGCTTCACTGAACTGTTTTAGAGATTACCTCAGCCAGTCATCTGACTCAATGTATCAAAGTTTTTTGTGTCTTCTTTCAGAAACAGACTTTCCTTTTCTTTTTTCTTTTTTTTTTTTTTCTGTTTGTTTGTTTGTTTCTTATCAAGATGTTCACTTAGGAAACTATTTTGTGTCTCTGTGTTAAACAGTACTCTCAGTACTTCGGTAAAAAAATTACCTCTTGTTTTAATTAGAGCTGATTTAACTGTATCACTAAAATGGAAACATTTAAAATGTTTAAATGTTTAAACTTTTAAAACATTTTTGATGAATCAGAGTATTTTTTTCTCTGCCATGCAAAAAGATTATAGTTTGAGTTAATTCTTCTCCAGTGATTCCTGCTATGAGAATGGAGGTGACAGCATCAAAGTCATCTGGCTAGTGAATATGAAAACAATCTTAAGAGCTTAATTCTAGAAAGGAACCACAGTCCTATGAAAAATGTTTGCTCTGTGCAAAATGTGCACTGCATGTCTGCAAAGTCAGTGAAGTTTTCATTTATGTTTGAAGTTTCTCTTCATTTGTACTGTCAGTTAGATTTAATAAGCAAACAGACCTCACAGTATTTCCTTTCTCTTTTTTAGGCACAGAAATCATGGATAGAAAGAGCATTTTACAAGAGAGAATGTGTTCATATCATACCCAGCACCAAAGACCCCCATAGGTAATTGCATGTTACTTGTATGAAAAATAGAAGTTAATTGAAAAAGTCTCCCTCTATATGTATGCATACAGTGTATATGGATATAAATATTTTGTACACATCAGGAGATCGTTGAATTACATCTGAAGCAATGGATTCCTACGGGGTCCATTTTTTTACATTTCAAAACTCATTTAATAAAAAGAAAAAAGAATAAAGATAAATCACAAGTGGATCAGCATTTATGTTGAGTGGATCGTCATCTATGTTGAATTTTGTTACCTTCTTAGTACAGTATTCCGTGCGTTGAATATTTACCAAAATTGTATGCATGACACACAATACTGCCAAATGAAAATAAATGCAGCAAACTAGCAATTTAATCTACGTTCTAGTCCATGAAAAACTGATTATTTGTCCTGAAGCCATCTGAATACAATTAAAAATGTTCTTTAACTTCCTTTTGTACCTATTTAGAGCAAAGCATGATTTTATTGAAATATAGGAGAGTCCAAAAGTAAAGAAGATTATAGAAAGAAAAGGTAATATGTGTACTATATTGTTTCCATACATACAGGCTTCAGAGATCAGGAAAACAGAGTTGAAAAGGGGTTGGGTTTTCTTTGTAGTTTGTTTCCCTGTTCAGTTTGTGCACCCACGTGACTCAGGTTTTCTGTTTGTTTAATGTCATAGGTGTTGCTGTGGGCGTCTAACAGGTCAACATATTGGACAGGCTCCAAGCACCTCCATTACACAGAATGAGAAAAATGAAACCAGGCTTACTCGCAATGACATCCAGTCGGAGAAGTGGTCCATCAGCAAGCACACGCAGCTCAGCCCGACGGACGCTTTTGGAACCATTGAGTTCCAAGGAGGAGGCCACTCCAATAAAGCCATGGTAACCATGCTTTTCTCTTAGATAAATAATACTGCTAGCTAAAAGTAGGCATTCACAAAGAATGAACAGCATTCTTTCTTAACTTCATGTTAAATTATTATTGAATGTAGGACTGTAATGTATGTTTTGATGTATCATGTGCCAAAGAGTCGGCAAACAAAATTAATTGTAAAACCTGCAGTGCTGTGATACAGGGGCTACCTTTATGAAGAATGCAGTCAAGTTACTGTGCTGCTATCTTTATTTTCTTCCAGTGGCTAGTCATCCCTCTTTTTCTGAACAATTTTAGAATTCAGCTCTGATTGCCCATTGCTGGCTGTGTCTGCAAAGCTGACAAATTTTAAATATACCTAATTCCTTTGAGTATTCCTCCACACGTGGATCAGAGAATGGACCGGTTAGACTCATTGGTTCATATTTTAGTGAAATAAGAGGCCCCAATAAGTGTCTAATCTATGAACTGGTAAATCCCTATTCTGCCACAGACTGCCTTGAGCAAGGAGGTACTTCTTCCCTGTGGAGTGATACCAAAGTGTATTAATCTGAAGGCATTGCTCCACTAATTTGGAGAGGTGTTTCCAGCACACACGCTAACCCATGCATGTATTTCTCCTATGAGAAATCCTTCCGTGAAAGGAAGAATCCCTCTGTGTATTTAAACTACAGAACTTGGATCTTTGGGAATGAAAGATGAGTAAGTAGAACATCATGGCCAAAATGCTGCTTTGGGCAGCAGTGAGGACAGAATCAGAACTCCTGGGCAAATCTGCAGAATAACCTGTCCAGCAACCCAGTACTGTCTTCTGTACATAAATTCTTCCCACCAGGTATCTCAGATCTGTCATAAGGGACAGAGCTCAGAGACACTGAAAATCTCAAGTACTGTGCCAGCAAGAGCCAAGTATTTTCTTCAGATGTCTACAGAGGTGCTGGAGTTGGAATGATTACTTGAGTGGATGGTTCTGTTCATGCAGCTGGATGGCTTGTTTTGATAGAAACCAGAAAACACTATTGCAGCAAGAAACAGAAAATTAAATAATCTCTCTGAGAGTATTGCAGACACCATATGTTCCACCTAAAATTCTGCAAGGCCATTGCTAGAGAGACTCTGATTCAATAAATAACATTTGGTTAGTGTGTATAAATTGACAACTCCCTCAGCGCTGAAATGAACCAGAGTATGCTGTTTGTATCTTCATAAGCAGTGGCAAAGTACCAAAACACTTTTCATCCAAGCTGAGAAAGATTCAGAGATACAATAACCATGAATGTTATTAACCATATATGAATACTTTGCATTAAATCACTGTTTGTGAGAAAGGGTAATCACTAGACCTTTTTCAGTGATGTTCTTGAAGGTTGCTGTAAAACAACAAACAGCCCTGCCCAGACAAAAGTAGTCTTAGACAGTCAAGAAATGACGAAGGTTTTAGGGAAGCTGTTGATACCAATTTCCCTAGAGGATTTCTGCTCTTTGCCGGGATTATGATGTCATGGCATAGTGCCAGAAGAGACAAGCGTTGCTCTGAGGTATATTCTCTGTGCTCAAAGGAAAACAACTGAAGTGAAACTGTGGAGAGCAAATTGAAAGTCAGCATAAAGGAAAGAAAAACATTGTCACAGGCAGCAGTCAGGAATGAAACCATGAGGAATTTAGGGGGAAAAAAAAGAAGGCGAAAAGGGATTTCAATGCTGAGAGACCTAAGTAACAAGTTAAAACTTTTAAATGGAAACAAATTAAGGAGTTTTGTTATAGTATGTTGGGTTTGCCACGGAAAACAGCCTGAAGGTGTCCTTATGCTCATATTTCCATCCCCAGATATCATTTAAGGGTAGACTATATTCAACAAGCTGCCTAACTGGTTGCTGCAGTTTTATTACTAGAAATAATTAAACTTCTATCTCTGAATTTACTGGTTATGAGGTCTTTCCCATAATAAATAAAACTTACCAAATCAGAAGCTTTCTATGGAAGCCAGGAGTTTGCTCAATAGAAGCAACCAACCAATTTTGCCATCAGAGGCAGAAAAAAGGAGCAATTATATTGAAAAAGAAAGCTTGGGGAAAAGGAACAAGTACATAATAGTCCTTGGAAACATTCCTTGTTCAGACAACACATTCTCAAACCCAAATGCAGAGCAGCTGATCAACATGGGTAGAGAGGAGAGATAAAGGGGAGAAAACATGAGCAACAGACATTTATTCCTTTCAAAATATATGTTACTTAGTTATTTTCTAGGTACTGGCTACCAAATAACACTATAGCATGCCAGCTCATTTTTGCTGACAATAATGGTAGGTTAACATTCTGCTTATTAGCTAATAAAATAACCTTATAAAGCAGCAAGATTTGGCAAGCTGGCCAACATCAAGGAAAGCCCTGGGGGAAGAATTTGGCATAAAATTTTCCACCTATTCCCTGTTTTATTTACTGATATGGATGCCCACACATGGAAATTATTAAGCAAGGAAAACTCAGACCTGAGTAGTAGCATCTTGGTCTGTGCTAACAGGAAAACTGTTAAGTTTTTCTAAATCAGACTATGAGGAATTAGGTGGGGTTTATTAGTGGAAACCATAACCTCAGATTTACAATTGGGAAACCAGTAAGTAATTAATGGAACTGATTACTGTATGTGAGACACAGATAATTATTTTCTCCATTTGAACTAAGAGAATTAGATTCTAATACAAGATATATAGTAAACATAATTATACTTTTCATGATCTAATATTATATCAGTTGCCACCATACAATTAACAAGGGGATCTTTAGTTGTGGAAATAAAAATTACACTTACATGATAGTAGAACACATGGATTTGGAACAAAAAAGACATAGGTTTCTGTATTATCAATAGAACTGACTGGGCCATTAATTGCATTTCCACAACCACACAGAACAAAAATTCCCAAACAGACTAAATTTTGCTAATGCCATTGAGTTGTTCAAGTATCTTCAGTGCAGTTACACTACATTCCTTAAATCAATAATGTGAACAGCTCAGGGTGCAGCAGATAGCTGAGATTAGATAACGTTGGTTAATGAGATTAGTTACTAAAAAGGCCATTCCTTCAGTGATGGCAAAAGAGTAATTTCAAACATACTGAACTGAAAATTCCCTCTGTAAAATTAATCAAATGGTCATAAAAATTGACAGCTGTGCACAGAAGAAAAATAATGATGTTTTCCACCATTGCAAAAAACTTCTAAAACAGTAAGTCTTATCTATGATGATTTAAATTTTAATTTGCATGAAAAAAACCCTCAGATTTATTTTTCCTTAAATTTCCTCTTCATAAAGTAAAATTATTATAAATATAGAGGGGTTTTGCCTTCAGTATAAAGAGCAAGCAGTTGTTCGCAATAGAAGATGCCTATATTTCAAATAAATGCAAGAAAATATTTCTTCCAACTTTCTGATTCACTATATAGACTTACATTTATTGAAATTCAGAGTTCTTCATTTAGAAGAAGAGTGATACATAGCCTTAAGAAGGTAGGAGCAGTGAAATCACACATTCTGAGGTAGAAAAAAATCCTAAATAATCAAAGAAAAAGCAGTCACTGTCTGAATTAGATAATACACATCTGATGCCATTTGTGTCTTCATCTTAGTATCATCCTAGATGATGCAATGGCCTCTGTTTTCACCATATTTGTATGGCCATTGCTAGTATGAATTCACCTTAATTATCTTCTAAAGGCTACCGGTCTGTCTTCACCAAAAAACAGAGGATGGTACCAGTGATTCCAAAACAGGATCTCCATAGTTTGATCAACAAAGTTTTCATGTAGGCCCTGTGAAGGATAATTTTATGAATGCCTCCATTTGTGCTTAGCAACCTCAGTTCTCCCTTAAGACAGAAAAAAATTAATCAGGATCAGTCTTCTTACATCCCCTCTGGTGTGTTAAAACTCTGAGACCCCTCAAATCATCTCAATCTGGTCAGTGGGATCAGGTGCCAAACAAGATTTTATCCCATGATGGAAATTGAATGAGCAACTACTGAGGAGGCAGTTCATCTATATATCAGCTTGAGGCTAGAGGCTACATTTTTGTGAGACATGAATACTGCATTTTCTGTGTCCATTAGCTGTTATGAATTTGCCTGGCTGCTGCAGATTACTGATGCACTGGGGCGAATGTGCATTCCCAAGTTCTTGCTCAGCTTTTAGTTTGGCTGTGCCCTCTGCCCCCCTGCAACTATTTCTGCTTCCAGAAATGTTTAGAATGTATGTTCACTGTGCAGCAACCCATTCTAGCAAAAACCCCCGTCTATTAGCAATTTCCTCTGGAAAACGTCAAGTCCTTGTTTCTTATTCAACCAGAAGGGAATCCGTTTTGTTATCATATGATATTACTAAAAAAAAATAAACTTTTGGCAAGAAATACTGATTAGATATGTCCGAAAGGGACAAAATTATTACATAATATATATGGATATTATCCTACCTGGCATGTTCCTATAAATAAGGTAGAACTAGGTATTTCTTTGACTGAAAGTAAAAAAAGCCTCTATGATACACCTGATGTCTGTACTGACAACCCATCAAGGGAAAGACTACTGAAGTAGCTCTACGGGCATTGATTCAGTCAGATGTTTGATAGATGAGTGGCTATCTGTAACGTGTTTTATTTTATTGAGAGGGTCTTTCCAGACCTTAACAGCTGTAAGAAAGATTTTTTTCCTCTTGCAGCTAGTTTCTGCTATGTAACTAGAAACCAAAAAAGTATCACCTGTCCTGTCATGGGTTTTGTGAAACCCTTCATACACCAGGAACAGAAAGAGCAGGAGAAAGAGCCAAAAGAAAAGCTTGTCAGAGAGACAGGTGTATGGGTGACATGGTGGTGCTGTAGAAATTTTGAAGACAGTAGTTATCTTTGAGCACACAGAGATGGGCATGATCCCCCTGGTCCAAAATGCTGCAGATGTAGCAAAGAACAACCAACAACTTGAAATGCTTAGATTTGTTTCAGAGCTCTTTTAGGGTCTAGTGTCTTGTTAGGCAAGTTCATGAATCTGTACAAACCAGTCTGTAAGTGACATTTAGCATTCTTTCATCTGAAAAGTATCTCTTCAGTAGTATTGTTCAGTTTAAACTTATGAGTGCTTGAAAAACTGGCCTTGTTTCTGTTATTTCCTGCCTTTTGAGAGTTTGACTTTGTTAACTTGAAAATGAGGTACAAGTGAATACATGGCTGTGATTCTGACTACGTAGGTCATCTTTGGCAGTCCACTTATATCTTTGCTCCAGGTTTTTCATCTCTGTATTGAAGACATTAATCTTTCAAGCATTGCTAAGCATTTTGAAACAATCTCTTAATTTCCTAAATAAAAAAAGTTATCCAGTCTGTAAATTTCAAATGTTCCATCATTCCTGGTTTCCTAACTTGACTTTTTTCAGTGATCTACTGGGCATGGATTTTATGTATTAGAAACCAGAGAGTATAACCAATCTTTTTTTCTCTACTACTGCCCTTTTTACTGCAGTATGTACGTGTGTCTTTTGACACAAAGCCTGACCTTCTTCTGCATCTGATGACCAAAGAATGGCAACTTGAGCTGCCCAAACTTCTCATCTCTGTGCATGGGGGCCTTCAGAATTTTGAACTTCAGCCCAAACTCAAACAAGTCTTTGGAAAAGGCCTTATTAAGGCTGCTATGACAACTGGAGCCTGGATATTCACTGGAGGAGTAAACACAGGTAACAACAACATTGAAATAAAAGCAGTGACATCTAAGAGACTTCATCACAGAAAAAAAAAGTAGGACTGATGACATTACAAAGCCATTCTGTGTTTTATTTTATTAGTAATTTTTGTGCTATGTGAAAACAAGAAAATACCAAGTTCTTACCAGCCTGGAGCTGGTATAAAACAGAATAAAAGGTCTGTTAAAGTATTAAAAACATGATGTGGAGCTGAAAATACAGCCTCCTGTGAGGCAATTTTATTAGTATACTGCCAGTGAAGACTTTATAAAATCAACTATAATCTGCAGGGAAAGACTACTAACCAAAGAAATCAAACTCTTATTATCTTATTACACAAAACAGAAAACATTTTCATCCAGAAAAGACCTATGTTTTATCTTATAAGATGACCTGAAGTATGAAATGAAAGAACATTCTGGTTTTTGGATGTTGCAGAAAACTTGTTCCTTACTTGTTGAAAGTTTGACCTAATTTTTTGCTATTAGTCTTTCAGCAAGAGTGGTATCATTGCCATTTCTATTTGAAGAACATCTGTAGCATGCTATATAGGTGTTCTAATGACCCAAGATATCAGGTGGGCCAGCTCTGCTAGTAGACAGCATGTAAGGTTTGGCAATAAGCTGCAAAATACCGTTCCCTGGACACCAAAAAACACCCACAAAAAAGCATTGGGCATTGACTTCTCTGTTAGTCTGAAGGAGACAGAAAGGAAGAGAGGTTCAGGAGAAACTCAAAGAGTTCTGCTAGAGATAAATGCAGAAAGTTTTGAGCTTGTACTTGTACTTTTCAAGCTTTTGTACTTGTACATTCTTATGTCATTCTCATTTGCTACAATAACAAAGCTGTAATTTTTTACTTTAGTATCTCACAGAGAGCATCCTCTTACTGTCTCTGGAAAACAATGTAATATTTCTATCATGCTTTAATTTTAGTGCACTGTGTCTCAACTCCTACATATTTGAAAGTAAATGCCTAATGGGTGTCTTGGACTTCTTAGTTTCCAGAGCGTATCAAATGTAAAACAATACTTAATTTTATCACAGCAGCAATACAAATAACATATAATCATAGAATATGCTGAATTTAAAGGGACCCACAAGGATAAAAGAGTCCAACACCTGGCCCTGCACAGGATGGCCCAGAGAATCACACCTTGTGTCTGAGAGTGTAGTCCAGGTGCTTCTTGAGCTCTGTCAGGCCTGGTGCTTGAAGAAAGCAGAGAAGAGGCAGAGCTTCTGGAGAGTTAGATAAATAGACAGACTTGCAGGTATGTGATATGCCCCACATCTCTTCAGAAGAAACAAATTCAGGTTAATGTTGACCTTTGTGCTGTGATGATAATATCAGCTGCCAGCTACTCTTGTATGGCAAAGACAGGTATAAAATTTTTAGATATAAATTTTATGTGAAATGCACATTAGAAAAATGTACATATTATACATTTAATGCAGTGAATGACCACAGCAACTGTAGAAATCAAACTACAGAAATTTTGTTTAAAAAAGGACAAGCTATAACATTTCCATTAGGCAAATGCAAAACTGCTTTGTACCGTTTCTCAAATCATCATAGTTGCAAGTGCCAAAACAATGCAAATGAACCAGAAAAGTCAGTATAACTACTGTTGAAAATTATTGTTTTTTCCTGTAATCAAAAAGTACCTAGACAAAGCAGTGTGGTTCAAGTGGTTCTGTGCTGTTTCGGAAATATGCTAATACCAGAAGCAGTTCTGCAGTATCAGTTACCTCTCACTGCTGTCTTTGATTTCTGGATCAAAGCAATTGATTGCTCTGGGGCTATATTTTCAAACTGTGGAGGTGAAAATTAGTGGTAAAAATGTACAAATTGAGAATTTCTTAGTACAGTCTCTTTTGTTAAGAGTAGATTTTAAAATTGGGTTTCTCATCAGGAAAATTATAATTTGAAATTCCTGAAAAGCTGCTGTTGGACTGAGAATCAGTGGGGTGACACAGATGGTGCATACCTGGCTATAAACATGACTGTTAAGTGACTTGAACCAATTCTTCTGAATATTCATGTTGTGCCAAAAGTTGATGCTTCTAAATAGAGGAAATTTTTGCAGTCTGGACAGATTTTCAGCTTTAAATCCTGATCAAGAAGAAAACTCAGAAACTGAGTGGTCCACAGATCTGCTTCAGTGCAACCACATCCTGAAAAGAGTTATTGATAGACAGATTTTAAAGAATTAGGTTATTAAAAGGAAGAGGGAATGACATTTGTCATTTGCACAGAGATTTCACTGCAAAAGCTGGTCTAGAGCAATCAAGGAGCACTTGGAAGAGATCTGGGAAGCAGTCATTCTCTCTGCACTAATTTCTGTTTTCACACTGATTCCCTGGAGGGTTCTAATACTCTGCTGGAAACTATCTTAGGTGACTGAGTTTGTTTGGAAAGAGTGGTAAAATGGCTTCATCACAGAGTAGCGTTAAGATATTTTCACATTTCCATCCTTTATGGGAGCATCTGTGCATGAGGTGCACTTCTGGGAGAGTTTGGGGCTGTGGGGTTGGGAGGGCAATTAATTCCTGTCCTTTATGTGCTTGGAAATACATAAATGCTTGCATGCCCATCTACATGTGAGCACAAGTGCAGATAAATAAGCTACAGTCAACTGTCAATATTTCGATTGTTATTTCTAGAGCTATGTATTCTTTTCTAATTACTTAATTTAGGGGTTTTTTTAGATTCAGTAAAACGGACTTAAAGAAATTTTCTAATAATAATAAATAAGAATATATTCATAGCTTTATTTAAGTATAGGCATAGTGTTCCCTGAAAAACAATTCTATGTAAAATCCGTATGATAGTGAACAAAAAGGACATAATTATGAATTTTTTATTCTATGCTGTTTCTTTCCCAGGAGTTATTCGGCATGTTGGAGATGCACTGAAAGATCATGCTTCAAAATCTCGAGGGAAGATCTGTACCATCGGTATAGCTCCCTGGGGGATTGTGGAAAATCAAGAGGATCTGATTGGCAAAGATGTAAGCCCTATATGGACATAGATCACCTCCAATATCTATAAATCTTCCAATTTTTTTTCCTGTCCTCTTCATCTCTCACTTAACAATTCCTCTAAAATTTATTGTCTGCAGCACAAAAATTAATATTTACACAGGTTTTCTATTATGATTCATGGTGGTTTTGACATGGCAACAATACAAATTCCTGCACTGCATGTTCTTTAAAAATAAATTATAAAGAAGTGTCATTAAATGCTATTCTTGAAAATATATTCAAGATTTACCATTAGAACTCTATGAACCCTGAAAAGTGCCTAAGAAAACACCGATTGCAAAGCTTGAAGTCTGATTTATTTTTAAACAAAACTATGATGCATCGGTTAAATTCAGAATTGCAGATTGTCCTCCTTAGAATATATTGCCCTCTAGGCATTTTATTGATGCAATTTTGAAGGGTCTTATAAATGTATTGTACAGAAGATCAGAACTTAATTTGCCTTCAGTCACTTTCTGAATGACAGGATTGGTGTTCCTCATACTCTTTCACATCATTCTTCTGTTTTAAAACTACCTTTTCACTCAGAAAGATTAACCCCCTGAATTTAAATACATGAATAGTTTACCTGGCCTGGTTATATGTTACCTGAAGCTTTTCTGAGCCCATTTTTTTCCTCACCACTGCTTCATTCCCAAACAATCTGCCTGAGAACCAGGGGCTAACTTTGAGTGGAGAAAATAGCGTTTGGCTTTTGTTCTGCACAAAGAACTTTTTCTTGTCTGCATTAGTCTAGCCCGTCCTTCTCTGTGTGTTCCTCGATTAGCAAGTTGGAAAGGGAAGGAAGATTCAAGTATCAGTTAGGTCAGAGGAATTGCAATGAGTATTAAGAAAATGATCCAACTGGAGTTCATTGCAATTCACTATTAAAGTAGAGCCATTAGGGGAAATTATATTAGCATGAGGTTTTGTACTCTAATACCACACAAACAAGCAGGATGGGACTTTGCAGCAGTATCTGAGTCACTAATGAACTCTTATGAGATGCAGTGCTAAAGGTGATAAACAAAAATAGCTAAACACAAAGTTGAGGTGTATCTTCTTAAAGAAGCGTAATGCACACATCAATTTCCAATAAATTGTCTTTAGTGCCTATGCATGGATTTCTGGAAACACTGCAAGAACAAAGAAGTCAAGAAAGGACATCAGATTAACCATAGATTTTGAAACATTGCTATTCCTTTATTACTTACTTCCACGTGTTGGAAAGCTACCTACTTTTGTTCTTATGTGGTCACCAACTGTTATAGGGGATCTGGAGCCTTCTTAGGCAGAAAGAGCTAAAGAAGTTGATTTCCCAGGTGTTCCACCTAACTTGGATAGTTTCCCTGATTTCTGATTTCTTTGAGCAATGATTTCCTCTAAATATCCTTCCAATTTAACAGGAAACCAAGAAGTTGCAAGGTAATTTTATTTTTTTTAAAAAAAGGTATCTGCTTAAATCAAAAAAATATTAATACTCACTCTGATCTTAGACAGAAATTGACAAATGTTTAGTACAAAGTTAAGAATAATAATTTGGTTAATGTCTTCTCTTAATGCAGACACAATTGTCACAGTAGGGTTACAATTACAGGGTCATCACTGTACTGGTTTAAAGGTAAACCAGCAGGAGGAATGAATCTAACTCACAAATAGATTACAAGTCAGAATTACAGTTTAGTAA
>JAWWEU010000091.1:5049439-5060361 GCA_035583155.1 Acropternis orthonyx
TTTGACATAAATGGCCTGATGGCGAAACTACCAGAGGAACCAAACAATAACACATTATAACTGCAGATCAAGCTGTCACAGTTAGAAAGCTTTGAGCTGTGGCTCTCAGGACCAAAACCCACAAGCTGTCAGTAGAATTGCCTGCACAGCAGCTTCCAATCATAAAATGAATGGGCAACCTAAGGTATTCCTCTACTATCAGGCCTGATGCGCACCATCCATTTATTGAGAGATGGGGTGGGTATCAGTTTAAAAGTATCTCACTGTCTTAGTTTGATTTTATTTTATTCTTAGGGATGTGAGAAAGAACCTTCCTTTTCCACTGTGGCATGGGATACATGGTTTCTGTATCTGTAGGAGCTAGCTCATGAACATGTTTCAGCAGTGTAATGATATTCATATAAGTTGTATGCACCGGTAGAATAACTTGTTACAAATGAGGCACCAAAGGAAACAGTATAAAAGAAATCTGAGACACAGCTATCACCTATTCTCACGGTGTAGTGCCCTGCCTTGCTATTGGCCAGCTTCCCCCTTCGTTTTCTCAGGTCTATTTCCTCCCCTTTGCAGGAGGCACAGCTTACAGAGTACTCTCTGCATCACAGTTGGTAATAGCAAAGGAAGTCAAAGGGTTGACCAAGGTGTGGCAGACATTCGCAAGTAATAATAGAGAGTTTCTCTGGCTAAAGAATTATTAACACATATTATTTGTAATTAATTATGTCATTTTTAGAGATCTCACTAGAATTACAAAAAGACAGAAAAGCTTAAAAAGAAATCAGTAAGTTATTGTTTTCTGTCTGCAACCATTTCTGTTCTGAGGGTACACTTCTGTGCATTAAAAGCACCAGACAGGAAAAATGGACAATGCTAGAACTGCAGATGAAATTCCTTGCATCTGAAGGATAACCCCGTTGAGTTTTCTAACAAGTCACTTCAGAATTTCTTCAGCTAGTACCTCAGTTTACAAATTTTCAGGAGTTCTGTTTTTCCAAAAAGACAAGACATACATAAGCAAGGCGGGGAACAGTATTGCCAGAAAATCTTTGAAGGATCAGCTGGGATGCCTTGACACAACTCTTTTGCCATGTTAGTGCAATATTACTTTGCCAATGGAGACCCACCAAAGCAGGTGACAGCCAAATGTTGCCCATTTGGTCTCTTCGGTAGCTATGAGTGGGATACTCTGCAGCAATTAACTCTGCAGCAGAGTTTCTCTTGATGAAATCAAATCAAAGGAAGTGTAACAAACTCCTCATTGAATGGAAACTTTCTAAAGCTTTTGTGGACACAAATAACTGCCTTTATAGTAATATTAAGAATGGGCCAATAGTGGTTTTTTCCAAGGAAATTGAAAAGGTGCTCTAATATCATGTGTACACATGGAAGTCACCTATATTTGTGTGTCTGCAGAGGATGTCATGTGCTGGTGGCTCTGAATGAGCCAAAACTGGAGACATGAAGCTGGATGAGGTCTGGAAAGGAAGAATCAAATATTTCAATCAGAACGAAGTGAGAATTTACTGTAACACTATTAAAAGTCATGAGCAGACAGGGTATATGGTTGGGGGATGGTGTGTGTGTGAAGTGACACAGACCTTTGGAGCACTGATCATTAGCTCAATTTTACATGGAAACAGTGACCGTCAATGCTATTGAAACACATTACCATGGAAAAACCTTTAAGCAATGTCTGCATCTGGAAGGACAGTGTTAAGGTAACTTTCTACTTTACACATAGAAAGCAGCAATGCTGAAGTGCAATACTTCAAATATAATTTTGAAATTTTTTTTCTTTTGTTTCATCTTGTCAGCTGGTATCTTACAATTGATTTAGCTCAGAGTGTCTTTTCTGTTTAATACATTTTTTTCCTTTGTCTCTAAATGCAGGTGGTCCGACCATACCAGACAATGTCCAATCCCATGAGCAAGTTGACGGTGCTCAACAGTATGCATTCTCATTTTATTTTGGCTGACAATGGCACTACTGGTAAATATGGAGCAGAGGTGAAGCTTCGTAGACACCTGGAAAAGCACATTTCGCTTCAGAAGATAAATACAAGTGAGTAATATTTTGCTTGCATTGCTTTATAATTGCAGTTATATAAAAATCACTGAGTATAAAGAAGCAATAAATTCTGCACATTTTAGGGAGTATTTATACTGTCTAAAATGGTGAGCATGAGCTAATAAAAGCAAATAATGATGAACAAAGGTAATAAAATGATATTTTAGAGTGCAATGGGTAAAGGCACAGCTCAAATAGCTGGATTTGTTTCTGGTAAGTTTCAAACAGTATTGCTCAAGGTTCAGATTCAATCTGTGTCTCTCGTAATGCCATCTCCTTAGAACTGTGTACAGTTAGGTTCTCCTTGGTTTTGTAAAAAAATATGGTGAAATAAGTACAGTTAAAGAAAAGGGTACCAAAACAAAATTGATAGATTTTTTATGATAAAAATACTTTTGCAAGTTGAGCAGACATCGATATTTAGAGGTAGAGAGAGTGTTCTAAAGAAGTGTTGCTATGCCTTTGCACTGTTTATTAGTTTTTCATAGGCAGCTGCCATTAGCCAAAGCCAGAGGCAAAATATGAGGTTAGACAATCCTTTCACCTCATCTTTTAGAACCCTGGTATCACATCATGATCAGACTGTAGCCCTAGTTTTTCTCTTATGTTTTCTTTTTACAGTCATGTACTACTTTCCTATGTAAAATAAAAAGTAGATAGTCATCTAAGTAAGTTAAATTCTACTTCAATAAAATAATACATGACATCTCAATACTAGTATTATTATTTCTGCAGTGTATACATGCTTACTTTATGTTGGGAGTTAATTTATATCTACTTTTAGTCTCACAAACAAACCTCAGTTTTATACCTCCATAAGATTTCTTTAGGAACGAAAACAGATCTAATTTTTTAAAAGTGATCATAGGCACAGCCTTCATACTGATAACGGTATTTAAACATGCAGTTTTGAGGAATGGTGAAACTTTTTGTGATCTGGGCACTTGAAACTGGAATGAGACTAGAAAAAACATGGAGACTGTCAGATGTCAGATGATAAGGAATTACAGGCAGGCCCAGTGGATGAACCTCCAGACTTTGGTGGTTCAAGTCAAGTGTTTTCCCTGACCTCTTCTAACATCCACCAAAAACAATGAGGATTTGTCTTCACTAGTTTCTCTCTGTAGCACCCACACCCACACACAAAGGAGTATGCGTCTTCCTTTTCTCTTTACTCTTCTCTGTGACAGAGTTTCTCTGTCATTTAACCATTCCCTCCCAAGTATCCATCTTTTATAAACACAAAGACACTTGGATCTCACAACACTTACTCAAAATAGGAATATGAGAAAGTTGTTCAAAAGGAAGGCTAACAGTAAGAATTGTACATCTTGGTCCAATGTCATCCAGAATGTTTCTGCCACATTTTGTTTTCCTTTGCTTTAAAAGAAGGTGACTGAGTCCTGACCACCCTCTAGTAATACGAAGCTGACCATATGGAAGAGAGAAAGATCACCTGCCTTGTTGGGTCAGCCAAACAGATGGCCATTTTCTGATGCCTTTTCCTACCCTCATTTCTAGTAGGGCAGTGTAGATCTTCCACCCCTTGCGTGCCAGGGCATCACTGCAAAGGGATCTTTATCCAAGTGGGAGAGTGTGCAGCCATGCATGTAATCATTATTATCCATTTTCCAGTTCTAAGAATGCAGAGTGGGGGAAAAACTGACAGCATCAGAATTTTGTTCACTGAAAAATCGAGGGAAGCTGCGGTTTTGAGTTAATCACCAAACAGAAGAGCCTGCTCTAGAAAACAGAACAGATTTAGGAACTAGTAAACAGTGGGTAACTTCTTATTTCACAGCTAGTCCCTGGACAGTAGTGCTGAAAGTAGATTTTATTCTTATTTTTAAGCGTCCCTGAGTTTTACATGCTAGGCTTGTAATTTCTTTTATTTACTTTCCTCTGCTTTAACTGTGCCTTCTCCAGTGCAGTGATAGCTCCCTTTGATATTTGGGATCACACACTGTTCACAGAGGGAAACTTGAAACTTGGTCTCACATATTAAAGATACAGAAAATTGAAGACTAAATAGGATCATTAAGTATATCAGATAATTCTGAAAGGCTTGGCTGTTTTTGGCATCACTATCAGTCATTCAGCAGTGCCTAATAGGTGTACTATTTAATAATAGTAACACTAATAATCAGCAGCAGCATCTTGCCTTCTACCCCTTATAAATATTAAAGAAAAGATTTTATTAAATACTTCATTTTTACTCTACCTTTTTAGGTTTTACCACATCCATAGCTCTTATTTTGTCTGTAACAAATATGCAGAAATTAAAAAATACTTTTCCAACAATCAGAGGGTACACTTGTGGATCATTCTGAGTCTGGAGATTCAGCACAGAGTTACTCAGCTGTGCAATTAGCTAGAGGTCAATTTAATGCTATAATGCTCAAGGCAGACCTTTCTTATTTTCACAAGTGAAGACTATTTTAGCACAGCCCAGCAACTATCTCTCACAGCGAGACACGAGTTGTCTCAAACTCTTGGAGCTTCAAAGTACATCTTTTTCTGGTATGAAATGTTGAAAGTAAGAAGAACTTTTCTGAAACTGTTTCAAGATCCAAAGGAAATATTGAAAGTGATCTAATCAGACCTGTTTCTAGTTACCAATTCAAACAAAGATTTAAAAATAGCTCTAATTGTAAACCAAAATTTGGTGCTGAAGGTTTGCTCTGCCTCTACTGTATGCTGTTTGAAAAACAGACCGCAGGAATTGGAACCTATGCCCTTCTATTTGGTCTTTCTTCTTTACAGAGATGGTTAGTATAGTTGAATTTTGCTAAGCCTATGAGAAAAAGTTACCTCTGACTAAGAAATTGATGAGTAAAGTTGTGTAATTTGATTGGGTAGAGAAGGCAATTTAGACAGTGTAATATTGTCAACAATATCTGTTCATGTGACCCGTGGACTTCCCTTTGTCATCCTATGCCTGAGAATATATGAAGGGGGCTGGGAAGGCAAAGGGACGTTCAACTGTCATCACTGGCATCTTCTCTGACCATTGCACCATCATCAAATGCATCAGAATTTTCATTTGATTCAGATTTTCCCTTCATATTCTGTGCAGTCCTAGATGCATTTTCATAACTACATAGCTGGGAAGATCTAGATACAGACTTCTTTCTAGGAGAGCAAGCCTGCTGCAAGTTTGACTCCTGTGAAGTTTGAGTAAAACTTAGAGCTGTTTGAAGATTGACTCATTTCAGATTTTGCTGGAGATTGGAAACTTGGGCCATTTTAATCAAAAGCACCATGATGTTGGCTGATCAGACACTGGAGACAAACATATCTCAAAAGGGCTGAGGAAGCACAAGTAGGTTAAAAATTGTTCTTGAAGCACAGATAAATATACAGTAGAGCCACACAACTGAATTTATAAATTCCTTTTATGAACTTGACTTAAAACAGATGAGTTTGTTGAAAACATATGTATTTTCATATGATATATACAAAAGACTACAGGTCATTTCATCTCCCTAATTTTTGTACATTTTAGATTTACTGAATTCACAAAGCCATAAAACAAAGAAAAAACAAGTATTTTAGAATTAAGCCATTTTAGCCAAATTTTTGCCATTCTATATCTCACCTGTTGTAGTTTTCTAAAACAGTGAGAAATAAGGGATAATTTTCTGAGATTATGCAGTGTCATATATGTTGACAAAAATGCAGAATATGACAAGGAAAGGTGCTTTAATATGTAATAGAGGTAGTGTCAAATTTGATTATGTTACTGTGATAACTTTCTAGAGTGCTGCATACAGTATGTGGTAGTGTTACCATCCAAAGGGAGCCAGGAAAGGTACCAAGAAAGATTAGACAGAATTTGAAATTTCTGAAATTGTAGTTGCTTCTGTGTCTCTTAGGCCATTGCCTACAGGTGATGAGCTCCATGAAGAGTGACGCCAGTTAGGTCCTGTAGTACTGGCCTAATAGGCAGCTGACTGCAAGGACAGATGGGGCACGTTGTGACTGAAATCTGCAAGGTTTCTTGTGTGTGTGTCTTTGATCTTTAAGTGCTAGCTTTGAAAACTCTATTGTCATTGTATTGAAAGTAACATGTGGGTTTTTACTTGAATACTTGTGAGGCTCACAAATCCCAGCATTTAGTCTTACCTGGACTCTTCCGGTGTCATGTTTCTTCTGAGGACTCTCTGAACTTTGTTCTTTTGCAAAGACAAGTAGGAAAATCAAAAGAAAGTATGGCAAATTTTTCTTTTTACCATCATTGATTTCCTTTGGAGAAGTTTTTAGTGTCAGTCCAGTATTAAATGAAGTTATGGTTCCAGGTATTTGGTCCACAGATTTGTCTGTCAATGCCACATTTGGTAGCATGGGAGATACTTCTCTAGGTAGATTTAGAGAAATGAGGAGGAAGTAGTGAACAAATAAAAACGAGAGTGAAAGTATCAAGGTGAGACAGAAGAGAAAGGAGAACAGTCTGGGACAAATGTAATGCAATCATACTCTTAGTAAAGAGGAGAATTAAAAATAGAGGAGCTAAAAGAAGATTATGGATTAAACAGAAGGAGATGGAGAGGAAGTGAAAATGTGATTGGGATACCAAAAAGGAAATTGTAAAGATGAGAATGCAGAATGGAAGTGACCATAATATGGGTAACAAAGAGAATGAATGCAAACTACAAAGGATAAAAATAAAGATGAACAAAATAAAATACATACTAGTAACTTTTAAATGTGTTTGGGAAATAAAATGAAAATAAAAAGGAGATTATAGCAAATGATATTCAACAAGCCTATAACTGAAAAGTTAAAAAATACATTGAAAAGATAAAGTAAGTCAAATGGTTGTGAGCCTCCCTTTATTATAGTGGTTCTGTGTCATTCTGTCACACATAATCCTTTAGTTCTGTGTATTTCAGAAGCACAGCTAATATTCTTAGAATTTTTGTATTGGCTACTAGACCGATTTGATTTCTCTAGACGTAGGGCACGTAATGAGCCTCCAAACAAGTGGAAGTTCCACTTAATTTCTGAATATAAAAAAACTGTTAAGGTTGTTCCATCATGCTCTCAAGGCAAGCTACATTCCCTTTTTTTCCAGTCATGTTCATTTAGTAGTTAGTAATGTCATTTTTCTAGTGGTAAACATATTGTGGCTGTGATTTGCAGAGCTGGGGGACACAGGTGATCTTATCTATTTGCTATTGCTATTGACATTTTAGCCAAAAAGGTTTCATACACATCAGGAACTGTTTTCAAAAGGGCCTGAAGTCTGAAACAAACTGTCTGGGAAAAAAAGCAAGTGGTAATGTTATTTCAGTGTGACCTAACAGGAAGGATTTGTATTATTTTAGGATGTTCTCTGTTATCACTCAGCTTTTCTGAGTCAGTTGAGACCACAGGGAGTACCATATAAATGTTCAGAGGTGAAGCAGACACACATTTGTGTAATAAAACCTTTTAACAACTGTTGTAAATCCAACACCATTTTAAATGTATTTAAGCATCACTTACCCCATGGTTAGACAATCTGTAACACAGAGCAGTATTTGTTGATTCTGTATTATTGTAAGGCAAATATTAGTTCAGAAATTAAAAATTATTTTCCTCAAATTTTTAAGCTTACACTAGGCAAATTTCTGCTTATTAAAATTCCAGGGCAAGTTTAATTTTTTGTCCATTCTGTGTAGGTACCTCTTACTAGGATATCCAAGTACTATGCAAACACCTGGACCAAAATATTTCTGAAAGTCGCAGGTTTTATGTGGTATACTTCTTTCAGCCGTTATTGATTCATGAGACTACTGCATACTCTGTTTGTCCCATGAAGTACAGCAATAGCCTGGAAGTTGGACTTTTTAGACTCTTGAGCTAAGGAGTTTCTTTGGATTTCTATAACTTAGCAGAACCCCCAAGTCCCAATTTCAGTTTCAAGACACCTTAAGCCTCTCAAAAAAATCATAAAGAAATGCTATTTTGCCCTGTTTCAAATACAAATGATTAATGCTTCTTAGTTGATTTCCTCTCAAAAATTCTAGTTCATCACATCTATTTAGGTTTAAACTAAGACCAGATTTGATGAAAATGTAATTCAAAGCTATCAAAGGTCTTCTAAACACATAAATATTTTTATTGAACTTCACAACACTTCTGTTGAATTAATAACCTTACTTTGGAACATGTAATCTGTTTGATGCAATTAGGGTTTTGTTAAACTATGGAGAATTTGTGCTAAACAATCAGTGCAACATGGTCTGTTTACAAGCCTTTCAGCACACCATGCATGGGCAAACACTTGCAGGGACAATAACATCTTGACTCGTATTTTTAGATTTGGACAGTAAGAGAGCACTGAGTTTATCACCTACAAAAGCCATTATCCTAAGAGAATTTTGCAATTAGAAATGTACCTCTTGCCCACAAATGATAGACCTTTTGCAGGATGTACACAAGTTAGACACCTGAAACAAATATAAAGCATGTCATAGAAAACTTTCTACTGCTGAGTCCATGTCATTGTCTGAGATAGGCACATGAAAACCTGGGATATGATGATGGCCAGTGGAAAAACCCGCCGATTTATGTACCTCACCACCTGCAGTACATCCAAGTTCAGGAAGGTTTAGTAACCTGTGGACCTAAAGGGTAGTGCTGTGCAAAACTGCAGAGGTTCCTTGATTATGCAAATACACCTGCTTTCACAAAGATCTGATGAGCCATTCCAGGTCAATGACGCCTTACACATCTATACATCCCTGTGCATGCCTATGGTAGGTTCAGGATTTCTAGGAAGGGTGAGAACCCTGTTTGCACAGATTGCACATTGCACAGATGAGCAGTGTGTGCCTCATTAGGAGAAGACTTTGAGACATCAGCTTGACTGCACGTGCACTGTGTGAGGGTTTGTGAAGGCTTGCTCTACTCCTTTGGGATGATTTGGACTCAGTGGATATGTACATCTGCCTCTGTCTCATGTGTACCATAAGCATTAAGTTCTTCCACTGCATCCAGGTTCTGGAGAACTTACTCTAAGCTGCATATTGTGTCTGAGATGTGACATAGATTTCCAGCTGTATACCACTTCTGTGCTAGACACTGTGCAGTAACTGCTCCAGTGGGACAGACACATTCCGAACAAATCCAAATAACTAGCAGTCATAATTTCCAGGTAGAAAAAAGGAAAGGAATGTAGAGTAATGCACCAACACGTCTGACCTGATGAAGGAGCAAAGGTGGCCAGCAGGAAGTCAACTCAGATGTGCCTACCACCACCCTCTGTTAAGATGCAAAAATTAAAAACATTTCTGTCAGCGGTAGTGAACTAAAGCCTTTCAGGATTTTTTTGGCCAAACTTGGGACTGAACTTAGAGATAGTATGCAACTTAGTGATATGTCCCAGTTAGTCTTACAAGCATGCTTAAAAACATGAGTAGCAAATGCAGTTTGTAGTAAATGGAGCATTTTATTTACTTGTTGGTCTATAAAAATGTAGGTAACTCATGTTTAACTCTTCATAAAAAGAATTAGTAATAATTTATAAGACAGTTATACATTATTTATAAATATACTCACAGTATAAAATATTCATGTTTTTCCAAGAACTGGAAAAACAAAGTAGGGCTTCTTCAAGGCATGGCAGATTTTCTGTAATCCCTTTTCACACAGCACAGACATTATACAGTTTTTCCTTTCTTCCATTTCCAAATTCATTCATTTCTTCTAGTTTATTATTTTAATTTACATATTCATACACTACCTCTATATCAAGGGGGAAATTATATTATTTTTCTGTATAATAACTTGAGGGCCCGCAAGTTGACCCTGGTGTACATCAGGAAAAATGTTCTGATAATGTACATACCTTCCTGGAGTCACAGTTGCCATAAATTATCTCACTGACTCTGTTGCTGGCCACAAAGACAATAACACAGTAACGAATCTTTAAGTGGACTGTATAAATCTTTGGCATAATATTGCAGTCTAATTTATGATATTGCACCAGCAATATCCACAATACCTGACACTGTGGATAACTTATCCATTTAGTCTACCCTGCAAAAATCCATGCTTATTGAAATACTCAAAATACAAGTTATTGTTTGAGAAATTAAGGTAGTGATGAGACTTGGGTCTTTGGTACTATTTCTTCCTTTTGCATTAATCATTATATTGAATGAAGATAATGACACTATTTTGTCCATATTCTGTTAATGAAGTAATGAGAGGCTACTTGCCTTTTTGCATTGATAGCAGAAGTACTAAGGATTCAGTATGTGAATTGAGGACCTTATGAAATGAGAAAATATGCCAGTTCATGTGAGAAGTTTCACACATACCTGTTCTTGAATACACAAGCTGAGTATTTCCTTTGAAAATATGAGGGAAAAAGTATCTCTGGCTAACAAACTGTTTTTAATAGCACAGAATAAATATTCAGAGACCACTCTTAAGTAGGAAGATCTTTGATTTTGGAATCAGATCTTTACCATATTGAAACATAAGTATAGTGAAATAAGTCATAAATGTCACAGATAACACAATAGTCAGCATTCACAGCTGTTATCAAGTCCACTGTTAGACAAGAGTATATGTCCGTCTTCCAAAAGAAAAAGAAAAAAAAATATTTGCTGAAGCCAAAGCTCATCTTAGAAATGCTGAAACAACAGTGAACTAAGTAAATTTAAGATAAATCCTCCTTGTAACTGTCAGATGTCCCTAATTTTTCAGATACTTAAAAAGAATTCACTTGGTACTTAAAAGAGGTTTCTATATAAATTAGATAGGGAGAAAGAAAGACAGAAAGAAAGACAGAAAGACAGAAAGACAGAAAGACAGAAAGAAAGACAGAAAGACAGAAAGAAAGAAAGAAAGAAAGAAAGAA
>JAWWEU010000091.1:5064835-5080267 GCA_035583155.1 Acropternis orthonyx
GGGGTTTTGTGTGTGGGTGTCTTTTGTTTGGTTGTTTTGTTTTGGGTTTTTTTTGTTTTGTTTGTTTCTTTTACTACAGGAATTGGTCAAGGGGTGCCAGTGGTGGCCCTTATTGTGGAAGGAGGTCCCAACGTTATCTCCATTGTTCTGGAATACCTACGAGACACTCCTCCTGTTCCTGTTGTGATATGCGATGGCAGTGGCCGGGCATCTGACATCCTTGCTTTTGGTCACAAATACTCTGAAGAAGGAGGGTAAGTAATCTCCTAGTGTGTGTTCTTTCTCTAGCCACAGGTTCAATTTGGTTATTCACGATATAGTGCAAAAGCAACAGCTACCTCACATGGCTGTTTCTATCATTGATGTGGTTGAAATATTGAAGGTATTCAGACCAAAACAAAACAAAACAAGATATGGACTTAACACACCACTAAGGGAAGAATAAAACAAGTGTAGAAACTGTATCATGTAGTTACTTGTAGCACATAGACAAGTACCATTGATGGTATCTTGCATTTGCAGGTCAAAAGATTCAAAGGACACAGGGAATTACTTTCACCAGCTTAGAGATGCAATGTCATTATAATACAATATGCCACTGTGTTCAGGTTTCGTTTTGCCCTGTTCATACAAGCTAGTTTGTATTTGTCTTGCCTGTTTAGCATGATTCTACACATCTGTCTATATTCACACGACTGCTTGCATGCTGGTCTGTATTTTGCCCTGTTCCACCTTTCTTTGCAGACTCTCAATTAATTCATCTTCCATCCAAAGGCAGAAGTCCATGCACTCCAGGTGTTCTCACATAAAGGGCAACTCCAACTCATTGTCCCAACCTGTCTTTCATAAGGTCTTGTATCCTTCCAACACCTCCAGTCATGGGATGCATCCCACCATGTCTTTGTGATCCCAGAAAGGTTGTAACCCTGCAACTGCACATAGATCTAGCTCATTATGTTTATTCTCCATGCCATTCACATTCATATATAGTAACTTTGGAGAGGCACCCCAGCACACTGTTTTCCCAGTAAAGGCCTTGGAATTACTCCATAATGGTGCCCCATAAGGACTTCCTTGCTTACCTGAAGATGGTGTATGTGAAACTGCTTACGCTGGTTTTGTGATCTCTTCCTATCACATCAGTCCAGGCTCTTCAGCCCTGCATCATGCTCCGACAGAGCTGCTGAGGGATCTCTGTCCCTACCCCAGTATTCCTGCTTTAAATGCCTTCTTTCCAGGTCAGTCATTTTAGCAAAGGTAACTTTACCCTGATTAGTGAGGTCACTGCTCTGTAGACAGGTCCCATTGTCACAGAATCGTGTCACTGGCATCAGCTCTGCAGCCAGCTATTGACCTATATTGTCAGTATACTCCTCCTCATGCCCTTTCCTTTGACCAGCAAGATTGAAAACACCACCTGTTGCCCTTCACTGCTGCTCCCAGGCTC
Organism: Acropternis orthonyx; assembly: GCA_035583155.1. Classification (NCBI taxonomy): domain Eukaryota; kingdom Metazoa; phylum Chordata; class Aves; order Passeriformes; family Rhinocryptidae; genus Acropternis; species Acropternis orthonyx. The sequence goes on from JAWWEU010000091.1 coordinate 5,066,283, forward strand.
CACAGTCACTTTAGCTATTCTCCAGGTTTCCCCTTATATTGTCATTGGTGACTAAGAGGAGAAAGGCAGAGGATCAATCAGACAAGCTTTGGCAGTCCTTCCAACAGGCAACAAGCCTCTCTAGTTGATAGGTCAGGTCAACAGATGAGTGCTTCTGTCCCCTGCAGCTAGGAGATGCCCACTATAATCTGTAAGTGATTCCTCCTGGTGGTCTTGCATGGGTCCTCTTCATATGGTTCCTCTTCAACCTATTTTGTAGTTGTAAACTGTTAAGTGGGGCATGGCCCTTACTCTTCGTGCCAGCAGTCACCAGCTTTCATCATTTGCCTTATACAGAGGTTACACTTAAAGTACTAAGCATGGACACTGCCTGCATCTGTATTGCAGTTAGGGTCCAGGCTCTTCAAGCTGTTACATCTCATAGAAGATCCTGTCTATTTCCTTTTCATCTTTTCTGATGTGTAGCCTCCTCACTTCCTTCCATAACTTCTGTGCTTGGTGGTACAGCTCCTCCCAGACAGCTAACCTAGAGGAAAGAAGGCCATCTCTGCTGGCATAGTTTTCAACAAATACCTACATCCATTTTATATTCAGGTTCACACACAGTCCAGTGCTGTATCTAGGATACATATCAATGTGCCAGGTTTCACTGAATCTTTGAGAAGTTGTTTCTCTGTTTTCAGTGACTTCACTAATCACACATTTCATATAACCTTGCTCAAATATGTTTTATCCATTTATTTGCTATGTACATATACAGTATGCATATACCTTGTCTGTGTTCTGATGTCATCAAGCAAAAAAATACAGCAAGAAGAGAGTAAATGAATTTATTTCAATATATAAAATGGACTTAAAAGGAAGATAGATACTTTTTGCATGGATCTGTGGTGACAGGACAAGGGGCAGTGGTTTTAAACTGGAATAGAACAGCTTAGATTTGGCATAGGGAAGATAATCTTTACTGTGAGGGTGGTGAGGCACTGCAACAAATTGCCCAGAGAAGCTGTGGATGCCTTATCCCTGGAAATGTTCATCACTGGGCTGTACAGGGCTTTGAGCAACCTGATCCAATGCAATGTTGTCCCTGTCCATGGCAAGGGGGTTGGAATTAGGTGATCTTTAAAGGTTCCTTCAAGCCCAGACCATTCTATGAATCTATGATTTTATGATTCTATTTCATCATCACAAACTCTTACCTTTAAGAAAGGCAAGTGATAGTATCAATAGAGGCAGAACAAGCATTTCTTACTTGAGATACTCAAGTCTGGCTTTGTGAAAGGTATTGTTCTCCCTTACTATGAGTCTTCTTTCTGTGGGCACCCCATTCCAGGAAGTTCAAGCAACATCATCAAACAGCAAAACTATCTGGTTTTTTTCTGTTCACCTTGCCCCAGATAGAATGAACAAGCTATGAAATTTGTCAAGCCAGTTAGTGGGATTTTCTGTGTGTTTACCCTGCTTCAGAAAACATCAGTCTAACATGCAGTGACCCAGAAGTGAAATACCAATATCATTTATATAATAAAAATATTTTATCCAAATACATTAGACCTCCGGATGCAAATTGCATTCTTTTCTCCCACTGTAACCTTTGAATAGCATTTAGCAATATGAGGACAATACTAAGTAATTGCCAATGTTAACTGAGTTCAACTACTAGCTTTTCCTTTTGAATGGAATCTAAGTAGGTTGTACAAAACTGTGTCTATTAAACTCTAAATCAAGGTAATACATTCAAATTGCATGCACAGTTTAATTCTGAAATCCACTGTGCAATCAGACTATAAGGTCAAAAACCTATTTTAACTCTGGCTGCTGGCCAGAATCTGGGTCTTCTCTGAAACACAGCGTTTCTTCCAACTGCTATGCACTGGATATCTGATTTAAATCATTCAAAACCCATGTCATTAATGGCAGAAACAAACTCACTTATGTGTTGATATTGTAATGCTGTTTTTGCAGTGTCTTAAATTCTTACTCACTGCAGCCCAACAAGGATTCATTTTCTGCGTATAAGAATGTGTGCATATGTGTGCTAAGCACTGCTGTGAGTGCTGTGAGTTTTAAAATTTATTTGAAAATTTGTTTCCAGGGAGAAAATAACTAGGTGAAGGAGGACAAATACATCTCTCTTCTTGAGTTTTGATCAGTTTGGTGTCAATCTATCCTTTTAGAGAAATTCTTAAGAGGGTTGAACAATTGTATATCTGCTTAACAGGTCCTTTGGTATTGGGTTTCAAGGAATTGTGATGTGTCTGCCTTCCCTCCTCATTATGTACTCTTCCTCAAACATTTCACATAGCAGAAAAATTAATGGTTTCTTATATTAATCAAGGGGTGGTATCCTTTACAACTTCAATGCCTGTGCATACTTGAAAATGCAGGAGACAAGCTTGAATCTGCCTTATTTTAAGGTCTGATTGTAGGCTTTTCTCATGACAAGGCAAACATTTCAGACCTAGGGTGGTCTTTGGGTACATGTTCCAACTTTGAGCAAGACTTCACTGGGCTGCAGTGGAATGAGGCTACCAGCACAACAGAGAGCTGTGCCTGCACTGCCTTGCAGGAGGTGTTGCTTGCAACAGTGTGGTGCATCACAAGCACACCACAAGTAATGGTGAGGCACACCTTGAAGTAAAGATGTCTTTGGGGGTAAATCAGTTTTGAGGTCTTACTATCTCACCTCTCTCTTTGAAGTTCCAGGGGAAGCAAGGCACACATACAGTTTCCCACTGATGTTTCAGCATTCTGAATGGGCTTTTTTAAAGTTTATTAGAACTTTAATATCAGGGACTACATATTACCTTGGTCTGAAAAATCTTAACTATAGTGTTAAGAATGCACTAGGTGGCTACATTTCAGTACAAGCAAATAAAATTCTCAGTAGTAGGCTGAGTAATTTCTCAGTACCTTTTACATTTTAATGACAAACAAGCTATGCACACAGGATAACTTAAATGAGAAGCCATCTTAAATGCAACCTTCCTCATGTGGTGAATTGGAAGAATTATTTGACTGCTCCTCACTACTGGCCTGGATTTAAAGGTCAGGTTTTCCAGGCTTTGAAGTACTTATTTTCTCTTTTACTTGAAACTACAATGAGAGCACTGAATGGTAAGAATATAAGATCAATAATAAACACGCACCTTTAGTCCCTGCTAAACCCTAAATGAATATCTTAGTTGGTCTTAACTCTCCACCTAAAGCCAAAGTATTTTGGACTTTATAATCAAGGATGCCTTCTCATTTCACTATCTTGCATAAAAGGACAAGCTGGGAGTAAAATAACTGCAAAGTGCAACAATTTATAGAAACATTCTGTAGTTTTTAATCCTCAGAGATTTTTTTTTAGAATAAAATACAAATTTAAAATAAGAAAAATTAAACACTAGGTTAAAATTATGTCACCTCTTAGATAAATCTTTCCTTACAGAATGGGAAGTTAGTTGCAATATATGAATGCAGGCTCCAAGTCGAATTTATAGGTGGCTAACTACTCCATCAGTTTACTCCTGCGAGCATAGGACCCTTTAGTTCAATTCAATGCCATAAAAATATTCTTGCCTAAAGTTCACAAAGAATCACAAAACTTTCTCTGTGCTTTAAATGAGCACACTCATATGAGAGTGCTTTTGGACTGATTTTTCTCTGGATCCACTGTGGTGTGGTTTTTAGTCTTCCAAACTGAAGAATATTATTTAAATCTCCCTTTTTTAATAGGCAAAATAAGGGATTTTTCACTTTCAGCAAAAGGAATCACAGTGTAAGTATGATATGGGTCTTCTCTATCCCCCATGGTATCTACAACATCATGGGGGATCATGGATACGATCACATCTGAATTAATTTCTAGGATTATTTTTACACTGCATATTTTTATATAATTACTTTCTCTTGCAACAAAGTACTTTTCAAATCAAAACCTGGACAGAAGAAGGTCAATTTTTTTACATTAGGAGAGTTAATAGAGTCACCTCTCCTTTGGTGAAGGGACAATCATTCAATAAACGTAGTAGAGGGAAATGGTGTAGAAGAACATCTACCAGTGAAGATCTGTAGTGAAGCTGATTCCTCATAAAAGCACACAGAAATCATCCCTGTTTGAATACAATGAAGGAATAATTACATTTATTTTCTGTCTCTTCTCATAGCAATGATATGCAATATGTGTCGATTTGGAAATATATGAGAAATTCAGTCAGTGCCACAAAGTCACACAACTGTATCGTCTTTGTAAATCCAATGGAAGAAATACCCATCAGAGCCTCTGGTCATGTTTCTTACATATGGTGTGATTGTCTAAAGTGCAAATGATAATTAAAGCAAAAAAAATCCCCTAAGGTATAAAGGAGGGCATGGACTGGTTTCATATCCCACTGATATTTTGTGGATGTATTTTTTTAATCCTGGAAGAAAATAATTCACAAATGAAAATTTAGATTATATGTAGTTAATTGAGTGGTGTGTATCATTTACAGAAATTTCAAAGCATTTTGAGAACAATAAATTTTAAAAAATCTAATGAAATTGCATTTTGAAAGGAGGTTAGGGCATAAGCTTTATAATTGTATAATACATTTTATTGTTCTGGTACTAAAAATCTTTGGAGAAAAAAATTACTAAATAATTTAGGCAGTTGACTACGGGTCAGATCTTTCAAGTGGTCTCCAGTGTTCTGTACAAAATCATATGCCATGAGTCTGAAAGATTAAGTGGAATATCTATTATATCCTCAAATAACAGGCATGGATTAAAAAAAGAATCTTACTGAGTAGGGTATAGGCCAAAATAATATCATCTGTGTCTTCTGCATAAGCCAAAGCAATTGAGAAAGTTTTGCTTTGCAGTTTAATCATCCAGTATATATTGAACAGAAATAGATTGTCACTTTATTTACTTTGTCTCTTATTTGCCTCTCCTGATTGATCCTAAACAGGGAATCATAGGATCATAGAGTAGTTTTGATTGGATGGCATCTTCATCTAATCCAACTCCCCTGCCATGGACAGGGACATCTTCAAGGAAATCAGATTACTGAGAGACCTCTCTAACCTGATCTTGAATGTTTCCAGGGATGGGGCACCTGCCACATCTCTGGGCCACCTGTTCTACTGTTTTACCCATCCTCATTGTAAACATCTTCTTCCTTATATCAAATCAAAATAGACAGTCTTAGTTTTAAAACCATTGTCCCTTTTCTATCACACTACTAAAAAGTTTGTCCTATCTTTCCTACAGGCACCTTTCAAGTACTCAAAGGCTTCAATAAGGTCCCATCAAAGCTCCTGAACGTCTTCAACTCTTTCTGCTTTTTCTTATAGGAGAGATGCTTCAGCCCCCTGATCATCTTTGTGGCCTCCTCTGTACCTACTCAAGCAGGTTCATGTCTTTTCTGTACGGATGATCCCAGAGCTGGACATAGCATTCCAGAGCAGAGCAGAGGGGCAGAATCCCCTCCCTCAGTTCTGACCATGCTGCCTTTGATGCAGCCCAGGATATCATTGGATTTCTGGACTGTGAGCCCACATTGCCAGCTCATGTCCATCCTCTCACTCACCAGCACCCCCAAGTCCTTCTCTGCAGGACAGCTCTTGATCTGTTCATCCCCCAGCCCGTATTGACACTGGTAGTTGCCCCAACCCAGGTGAAGGACTCTGCACTTGGCTTTGTTGAATTGTTGAGTACCTCAGCCTTCTCTTTGTACATTATTGCTGGTTTGCCAGCCTTGCTTAGCAGATGGGGTAAATGCTTTCTTCAACCTTCTTTTTCTGGCTTACACACATGTAGAAGCCATTGTTGTTATTCTTTGCATCTCTTGCCAAGCTCAGCTCCATCTTTGCCTTGGCTTTCTTCGCCCCATCCTACACAACTGGGCTGTGTCCCTATACTCTTCTCAGGTTATCTGTACCTTTTTCCACAGCCAGTGCATTTCCTTCTTTTTAGTTTAACCAGCAGATCTCTGCTCATCTGTGGTGGTCTCTTGCCTTCCTTGCCCAGTTTTTTTCAACTGTGGATCACTAGCTCTTGTGCTCCATGGAAAGTGTCCTTAAAGATCTGCCAGCCCTGATCTGCCCCCAAGGGCAATTACCCAGGGCAGGTCTGTTGCCCTGAGGGCAATTTCCCAGAGGCTTCTATTGACTAACTTCTTGAGCAGCTGCAAGGGTTGTTTTGGGTTTTTTTCCTAAAATTCCAGGTCCTGAATTTACTCTAAGGCCATACAGCTCAGTTATGATACTCTGATGTATCAAAACTAATGTTGGCATCTTATTAAAACAAACAAACAAAACATAGCCCCACACTCTTAGCAACAATTATGAGTAAATTTTTGTTCTGAAAAAAATTCTAAATGTATGTAGTTCTACTTTAGATGACAGATTTTTGACAGTAGGTCCCTATATTTCATCAACAATCCAACTACTCTGGGGAAGAAAAAGAAAACTGAATACCCCTGGACTGAGAGGATAATGGATGTATCTTAGGTATTTAGGGAATGAAAGAACAGTTTTTTACTATGTGAGGAAGGAAATAAAAGAACAGGTTAAACTGTTGTTTTGTTTAGACAGGAGCAAGTTATCTGCAGTATTTTTGCCATGAGAAATTTAATCAAATTCAGGAACCATGCCATCAAAATGCCCCAAACAACAGTTTATTGACATGTTGCAAAATATTTTTGGAACTCAAGTGTAGTAGAAAGATGACAAGTAGTGTACTGTTTTATTCTGACACTATTCACTATATGCTGACTCTGAGTAGAGTCATAATTGTCGTGTTTGAATCTGGTAAAGTGGGAATTTTATGCCTGTGGAGTCTTATGCATATAGGGTTCATAGGCTGTGATAGAGACTGCTGAATATACTGTACCCAAGTTAGTGGCCAAGAATCTCATATGTTCTAGAGTTAAGGAGCAATCCCCTTTCCTCTGAATCTAAAACTAAAAATCTGTGATTTGAAAAAGCATGTACTTAAGGTGTGTATATAAGAAATGTGGTTGTGTTTGCATAGTAGATAAATCACCACCCCCCTGCAAGTATGTTTTGCTCACAGTATTCTGTGAAGTTGCTTGTTTTACACAAATTGGATTTAGTGTTTGCATAATAGATTGAGTCTCTAATAACATACCACAGTTTGCATTTGTTCCGGCTGGATTGCTGGAACTTTGATTTGATACCTTCTAAAATATATAGATTCCTAAGGAATAAATGTGATATAGTCTTGATATGACTGATTAACAAAACTATGATTACTTTAACAGAATGATTGCTATTATTGTTTCTGTTTCTGATTAAAATCACTTCAAGTTTTTCATCTCAGAAAGACATTGAACAAGATTGCTGTAGATTTGCAGACCAATGAGTTGTTAAAGAAAAACATTTAGTAAGGCAATGTGTGTTAATCTGAAGGAGAGCCAATTTCTGAAATGAAATTTCAGGTTTGGATGCTACGCATTTTTCAAGGAAAATTAAATTATGATAAGAAAACAGGGTGGTTTTCATTCTTGAATCTCTATAAGTGTTTTCTGAAATTTTCTAATTTGAGATTCTACCAATTCCTTTTTTTTTTTCATATACTTTTCATACTCTTTCATGTACTTCACTTTCAGATATAATTCCAAAGGAAGTTAGAGTTTTATCTGAATCTGTTTAGATTCTCCAACTGATGTTTTGAGGAAACACGTTCATTTTGAATAACCTTTTTTCTTTCTTCATTTGAAGGATGAAAGGTTGCATAGTTCTGAACCATTTATATATACAATGATAGCACCATTTTGTTTGAAAATAGCCTTCTTGATTAAAGCAAATTTCCAACAGATTTTTTTCTTTTCAAGAGCCTAAAATCGGAATTTATGTCATATATGACCTACTAATCTGCAACTCAAAGCATGTTAGTGCTTTTCAGGGTATCGGTCTTTCCAAGCTGATTCTCGTTAACATGGAGTGAACCTACATTTCTACCTGTACTCTGACATCTTGTTTCATGTTCCCATGTGCTTGCAACATCCTTGCTCCTATGCAGGAGGTGAGTTTGTCTTTCTTATAACTCCCACACAGAAAGTCCTCTGCTGTCAGCTCTATTGCTGTCCATCAGGAGGGCTGGAGGTTTTAACTCATCATATGTTGCCATTTTGTGAGGGAGTCAGGTCATGCTGTGGGAAAGGGTTGCTTACCTAATGTATGAGCAGTCGGTGCAGTGTTGCCACCTTTCCAGTATCCGAGGAAATAGCATATCCAGCACCTTGATGAAAAGAAAAAGTGCAGAGATAGACTCATCACTCAAGAGGAGTCTGTAATAAAGTAGAAGACAATAGAAGTCAGGCATAGAAAGAACAGTGAGTCACACATCATGGTCTAAAACCCCATGTAAACTCATTTTAATCCAAACACATTGACATATGCCTTACAGGCTTCTTTGTGAATTCAACAGGAATATTTACAGCCAAAACCAAATTTAGAGAGTAGAGAACATACGCACTCCATATGCTAGATCTTCTATATTCCTCCATGCACATCTGTACTTCTTTCCCATTCCCACTTGTTGTCTCTTCTAACAACGTGTTTGCTATAGGTATAAACACTAGATAATTAAAGGATATCTGAAATTCAGTTGTGTAATTAATATCCTGCAGTCTCCTTTGTGCTTCCTCACTGCAGAGAAGTACAGGCAACTTTTACCAATAGTATGAAAAAAACAGGGGATTGGTCATTGTTCTCCCAAAGCAGCTGCCATAAACTAACAATGACTTTCAGATACTGTGCTGCTTCTGATATTTCTGTGCGGTTGCTGCAGGGCTAAATATTTATCTTCTGTCATAAAATAAGAGACATGAAGATTCTTCGATTTTCTTTTCACCAGATAACCAGACATGATTTATCTGATAAAATATTCCAGCTTAGCTAATTTGAAACTCTTAGTTACAATTTTTAAGTGAGAAAACTGCTGTGATGTAGAAGCTTTCCTACATCAAAGGATACCTGTTCTAAATTAGAGCCCTCTGTTTGGGAAAACACAGAGAAGGGCAATATTTCAGCCAAAACAGTCCTGAGGAATAGGCTTTTTGTTATCAAAATGTAGGCATCAGGTACTAGTATTCCATGTAATATTACTGTTTATTTCTGGTATTGGGCCACTTCTTGCAAATACCGAAATAAGCACCCAGGAGGAGTATAAAAATTGGTTCTCTTGAGCTCCTAGAAGATCAACATGAACAAAACCAAAATGTTTTCTTCAAGTGGAGTAAGGAACAGAGTAGTTTGTTTCTTTTTTCACATGGTCCCATGTAGCATCAGTAGGGTGACTTGAAACTGTTGAGTTTTTCAAGCTAAAATCAAAAATACTGACAATACAAATGCTCCCACTTGCATAAAATTAAGGACAAATTGAATTGTGCTAACTTTCTGAGAGAAAGGAGTCTTCAGTTCACCTCTCCCTCAAATCCAGACTGTCAGTGTGGATCTTGTTTTTGTTAGGAAATTCCACAGAGCTGATATTTTGAATAACCTCCTGTCATGCGGTATGTGGAAACTGATACAAAAATTTTGGAGATGATGTGCCTTAGCACAATCAACGTGTTTTTCCAGAACAGTGTTTTCCAGTTTATCTCTGATGGGTTTTAACAATTCCTGTCCTCCAAAGCTGTCCAAAACAATATTCAGTGATTCGTTGTTTGATTCTTATCCCTGAAAAAAAGACTTTGTCTGAAGTTACAGTGTTCTCTCCTGTCTAGGTTTCTACTTAACTTTTTCATTTTTAATTTCAGACTTATCAACGAGTCTTTGAGGGACCAGTTGCTAGTTACCATACAGAAGACTTTCACATACACTCGAACCCAGGCACAGCATCTCTTCATTATCCTCATGGAGTGCATGAAGAAGAGGGAGCTGGTATGTTGAGCTCAATGCATTGTTTTGATCAAGTCTTCAGGTGCCTGTTGAAGGATATCATAAATCTGATTGCTATGATCCAGACTGTAAAATTATATCATGCTACCTGTTGTTTGCTTAGTTTGATATTTTTGCATTTAAAGTGATTAATGCAACAAATCTGTTCCCTCTGTAAATTCCTCTACATTTCCTTTGGCAGGATAGAATCCAGCTACTAGGGTGTGGATGTTACTGCTTTCTAGTTATCCTCATGATTAGGCATATCATGATTAAAATTCTACCTCGTTCAACTAAAGAAAACAGAAGAAGGCATAATTATTTTATGTGTCACTGGGGTCATATTTTGAAGATGCTGTAGGTATCACTAGGGCTATTACTTTCTTATGGAGATATGTGACAGGAAACGAAAACAGCTTGTCTCTGAGGCTTGTATTCTGCAGTGGCAAGGCTATCTCTTCAATGCACATTTGTACTCTTGAAGAGCATGAGAATTTCAACAGTTTTGGGGAGATCCATGAGGCTGCTTTTACAGAAATATTTTTGAAGGAAAATCACACTGTAAAAAACTTGCAATTTAATTCCAGGGACTTTTATTTTTCACAAGCTGACTAAACAGTCATGTAGTTTTATAACTTCATCTTTTTTCTAAGATTTGCTTTTGGTTCACATCACAGCTTCTGGGAATTCCAGGATGATGACAGTACTTTTAATTGAATACCTCCTTAGGGAAACAGCATTAATTGTTTTATACTGATTTTTGTTAATGTAAAATAATAATTAATAAAATAATATAATAATGCTAATGTAATAATAATAGTTTAATAATAACAAAAACAACAAGTACACATAGGACCTACTTGTGACCAGTATTCTGCATACAGACATAAAAACATACTTAAGGATAGAAGATGGAGAAAAGGAATGAGGAAGTGAGGTGAGAAGGAAGAAAGGCACAAAGGCAGAAATGTGGAATGGAATGAAGGATAGAAAGTAGACTTTGAAGTATCAAGACTGGAAAAATGCAATTCTGGATTGTTCTATATCTATATCCAGAACTGTATCTCAGGCTTTGAACAAACCATGCTACTGCAAAATTAACTGTGAAGTTTTTGTCTGCACTCTTCACATCAAGATTTTTATTCCAAGCAAGGTTGTTCATTTGTTACAAGCTTCTTTGCAGATATGCAACACCTGTCACCACTGATATTCTTTACCTACACATCTTTTGAAGAGCTATTAGCCAGGAGATAGTTTGCCCAAAATTAGGTGTTCTACATTTGAATTTATAACACTAACCCAAACGATATGCGAAGAGAATACATTAAAACAATTGTTTCTCTCTAATACTTCAGTTGTACTTAGTTAATTTTAACACCCGTATGCTAGAAAGATTTTTTGTCTGAAGTGTGATTGCTAGACTTATGGTGTCCTTTAAAACTCACAACCTTGTGTATTTGTAAAAGAAAGGTGATACTTATGATGCTGAAGACAATAACCAGAGAAAATGGATGACCTTGGGGATGTGAAGTACTGTCAAGACTGAGTGGTCATTTCACTGTTCCTACAAAATCAGAAGTTTCATGTTATCAAATCTGTTCCAACTCTTGTCATTCTTCAAGCTTGGCCTTCTGATTTAGTTCTACATAAGACAAAATGCTGCTTGATGAATTGACTGCATCATTAGTCTGATCAACAGCTCAAAAAATAGAAGGAAGATGCAAAAGCTTGTCTCAGAGAGCTCAGCAACAGCTAAATTGATCGTGCCTCTTTTCCATGAGTTCATGGTTAGTGTGCCTGACTGACTGATTTTGTGGCTGCTGAATTGATAGGGAACAAAGTAGACAGTGCAGGAGAAAGTCGTCATATTACAGTGTGCTATTAAACAATTGAGTGCAAACAGAGTACAGGCAGGAGTATGCTCGTAAAGTACATCAACACAGCTGAATCACAGATGAGGAAAGAGAAAATAAAATGCAAGTTAATCTCTGGGAAGGAACAGAAAGCTCTCTTCTAAATAATTGTTCCTACTCAACATGCTTAAAATGTGTAAAAAGACTGGCATCTCTTTTAAAAATATGACATAAATGTGGTGGCCAGGGAAAAAGCAAATTTGTAACAAAAATTACTCCTTTTGCAGAACATCAGGTTTTTCAAGTTCTGACATTTTGGATTTCACTTCTAAAGAATGGTCTCTGAATTGTATTCCCAGGTAGCTGTCATTATTATTATGTGTAATGTTCCATTTACTTTATAAAGGTTAAGTTTATGTATTGAATAAAATCTGAGTGCACAAGGTTGATGAATAGGTGAGGGCCTAGAATAGGGGAGATCTGGGTCTGTTTATTTGCAAAACAGAAAAAGTTTCACTTCTCAATTTAAGGAATAATTTTTATAAAATTACGTACTTGTCTGAGTTGACACTATAAGCATCAGAGTTTATGTTCAGAAATGTATGTAGACCAAGGTCCTTAATGAGGTCTGTGGTATAAAAATCAATTTAAAATTACTATACAGGTCTGTGTAGGATAGTGTATTATATATTATTTATCAAGGTTCTCTGTTGTAACATTTACATGTAATTCTTAAAAATAGTTTATGCCAAGACATTCCTAAAATAGGACCATGAAGGCTCACCAAAGCTAAGCAGGCAGGAGGTAAGACTGTAACGTCCAGTCCACACTCTTTTCAGAAAGCACCACGAACATTTTTCTTGCATGCTCCTACCTCCTGCATGCAACTCATGAGAAGCTAAAACAGCCCGTTTTATACTTTACTTGCCATTCAAAAAGAAATGGAGGGGGTAATTTAAGGAAAAAAAAGAACTTTTTGCTTGTGTCTTTTGCAGTCCATATCAGTTAGTCCAAAGCTACAATAAAATGGAACTCCATATGTTACAAAAATTGTGTGTAGAATGAGACAGTGTTCAAGAGTGAGTTTTGATATTTCATTCTATTTTCATTACCTTGCTGATGTCAGAATACAAATAACAGATGAGTGCACTGCCTGAGAACTCAATCTGGAAGGGACATTCCCCACTGGAGCCCCACTTGGCTTTGGAGTGAAGTGGCAGAGAAGAAGGAAATCCATCAAGTGGCAGGCTAGAAGACTTTGGGTTGTCCCTGAAAAACTCTTTGTGTTGGGTGATAACTCAGAAGTCTGTTTTCAGATGTGTAAACAAGTATTTATTTCTATGTCAGTAAATAAATTAGCCTGAATATTTTCCCTGAAAGACAGTAGTTCTGGTGTCTGTTTTCTGACAAATACAGGCTGCTCTATTCTTTTGGGAGTACTTCATTTTACAGCTTAGATTGGCATGCTGCTGGAGTGCTTTGTTCACAAATCACAACGGGAATTTCTCAGAAGCCAGAATGTGTTTTCTAAGAAGCTGCATGGGTCCATCTATGAAGCTTCATTGGTCAGGCACTGGGAAAGGCCACTCTGGCCAGACAAAATGATCTATGGCCCTGAAAACAACCACACTTGATGCATTTGTCATAAAACTAATTGTTCCAAAATAGCATTCTGAGAGTGAATAGACCTAATTTTATATTCATTTATTAGAAAATGGAACTGACTGTGAATCAGGATAGCTCCTATCATAGCACCTTAGTAATAAAAATTGGCATCTGAACATTAGCAATAAAGACTGTACCACCTGCTGCTTAAGTTTGTCTTGTTAGTATTAACATGACCGTTTTCTGCTAGATTTTGAATATTTGAGGGTTCAGTGCATTAAACAAACTGATAGTGTAATTGCCTACCACTGCATTACAAGAAGGAGTTGGAGAACGAAGAGAATATGGTCAATGGGCATAGATTTGTGTGCATCCATGAATTGCTTGAACTCATTTCCACATAGAGGCAACAGATACAATTAAATAGTTTCTTGCTAAAAGAGAAACAATAAAATTACATAGCTAGCTCATGTCAGCAAGTAGTGAATATTTTTTACTTGCCTCCTCTGTTCTTCGTTATTCCTGTACCACAGTGTATGGCCACTGTGGCAATCATGATGATTCCTCTGTGAAAGTGTAAATTTTGCTTATACTTTGTATTGCTGGGTATATATATATATATATATATATATATATATATAAAAAAATA
>JAWWEU010000091.1:5081443-5098975 GCA_035583155.1 Acropternis orthonyx
TCATTCCAGATGACTTAATGTGTAACTTGGAACTCTAGTCCTGTCCGGTTAAAACAAGCAGATATCCTGCTGAAGTAGCTGAGTGCATTGAACTGAGATCAAGACAACCTGCATAAGGAAGGTGCTTGCTATTTATTATGCTTTTCTTTCAAACACAGGTGGATCCAAATTGTCCCCAAATGCATAGTGCATGAGCAGGCTGTCTTGCAAGGCTAATATTCAAACCCCAATATTGCCATACTAATACAGGGCTTTGACTCAACTTAATGGTTACTTATATGAGCTTGGGAAGCTGTTGAGTGATTTAGTAGTTTCCTTTCTATTTGAACTACAAAGAAAATCTACTGATGTTTAATGGGTTCAGTTTTGTCTGACTGAAAAGGCTGAAGCAAACTGTCTGTGTTTCTGAAAGGGTTCATACTGAGAAGAGTTTGACTTGATCGTATTGCTGGCTGCAGAAAACGTTGTGCTTTTCAGCTGGATGTGCAGGCTCAGTGAATTTGTATGCTAATTAAACGGCACCTGCAACTGTTTACTAGCATACACTTGGATATGATCTGAATTAAATATTAGCTAAATAAGATGAACTTTTAAGAATTTATCAACATATTGTCAATTGATTTCTTTGGTCTTTCCCAAATGTTAAAAGTTCATTTAAATCTGGCATGTGCGGGGTTTTTTTAATAATTTTTTTTCAAAAACAATTAAATCATTTCAGCTAATATTTTTTAAGGCTGTTGGAATCTTTTTTCTTATAGTGGAGGCTGAAAAGGTCTTGGTGATTTCTCAAACTGTAAAAGTCAACTGTAGTTCATGCAGCATCATAGTTGCTGTGAACAGCATATAATTTGGCAGTAGAGATTTGGAGCAGGAAAATATCAGGTAACTGCTGGCCTGCTGGTTCCTGAAACAGCTTCAATGGAAACACTCCGAGATTTCCAGCATAAAGTGTGCTGATGATAATTAGTTCTCTGCATCCAAGTACCTGTGCCAGTCCACTTCAGGAGTAACTGTAGCAACTCTCCTAATATTGGTGAAGGTTAAATCTCCTATCCATTCCATGCAAATAAACAGAATTAGTCTAGTACTTAGGTCCTACCTCTGTAAGGGTTAAGATAATGGTTAGTAGTTTTTAATTCTTCAAACCCTCACTTGATTTCTCTTTTGCTAGGAAAATCAAACCATTTTTTGTGGTTTTAGCTGCCCAGAAGTTAGCTTGGCTTTGCCAGTGACTCCACACAGAACAAAATCTAAACCTAGGACCAGGGGTTTTCAGTGATTCAGAGAAAAACTTTCGCAAGCAAAAGAGCTATATTAAAAAAAAAAAAAAACAAAACCAACCAAACCAAAAAACAGCACCCAACCAAAAACAAACAACAAAAAACCATACAAAACCAACAAAACAAAACAAACAACTCAACAAAAACTGCTGTTGTATTACACTGAACCCGTGAAAAGCTTTTGATCCTACAATCTGCTTTTCAGCTGCTGTCAGGTGCGGTAGGGCTTCTGCTAACAGAAAGTACCAAAATGTCAGACCTACCACTGAAGCCGAAAAGTTGAATTTAGGGAGTTTGGTCCATCCTGAACCTATGCTGTGCCATCTTCAGCACATGTCTGCGAAGATCAGTATTCCTTTTGTTACTTACTGAAAGTAAGGAGATATTTTCTGCCTTACTTGATATGTATGGTGGAGTCATCCAGTAGAATGCAACTTACTATGAATCTTTTCCTATCTTCCTACATATTTTGTGGTTAAAATTGCAGCTACAGAAATTAAATTTAGAATGCCTTTTCCCCTCTAAAAATATAGGCTTGTGAAAATAGCCATTATCCCATTTATATGACTAACAGGGAGTACTGGGAAATGCACACTGAATTCTTGTACAGCTCTGTCAATTTTCCAAGTAAGGAAAGTGAAGACAAAACAGTACTGGGTGACACAGCAAATTCCACTTAGTTACTATAGACCTATGTTTGCAATTAGAGCACTGGAAGAGTTCAGTGTAGTTTATAACTCCACAATAATGTTCAGAAACCTTTCTTACTGGCTCTGTTGTGTCTGGGAAGTCATAATTTCTTTTGTCTTTCTTAGAAAATATAATTACTCTTTTTGTGGCTTCAGGTGCACTGAGACCCATTCATTACTGCTATAATATCTCAGTCATAGCTGAAGAGCTTACTGTATGAGATGCAGGTTCTCTGTGGATAATGCAGTAGCTGCAAATTTACTGTCCAATAGGAATATCGCACACTAAGTGACCTGCCTTTTCCAAGTATTGCCTACTTAGTATCACCAACTAACAAGCTAGGTTTGTGTCTATTTTTGCTGCTTGGTTTTTGTGTGTTATCATGACACTGTCAACCTAAATGGGCATCATCTATAGCAAAGCAATCCAGACTATTTAAAAGTTCATTGCAAAGTAAAACTAAAAATTGAAGTTTAACTTGGAGCAAGAATTCCCAAGTTTAATATTGTTGCCATCCAACCAATTTACAATACTTCCTTTTAATATCAACATTTTCAGTTCAGATTAGAAGACATATGTGTGCATGTAAGTCCTGCAGACAACATTTTTTAGGGTGGTGACTTGCAAGATGCAAATTTTCAGTATGTACAGCAGTGGAAATGACTAAATCAAATTCTTGTTTTCTTCAAGTAACAGATTATTGGGTCTAGCTATCTCAGTGATGAACTTTTTTTAAGAGCCTGTGGCTCTTTTATTGAATTTTGCCTTGAAAAGCAATTAAGTTTTACATATCTGTAGCAGAAGATAGGCTACAGGTTAAATTATGTCACAGAAAGCCCAGAATTACAGTAGTCCTCTTTGCTGTTTTTTACAGAAATTTTCCTACAAGGACTATTAGTTTAGCAGTAGAGCAGATCCAAGGTTAGGTGCCTATTTAGTCAAGAATAAAACTAAGACTGTGATTTGCTGACAGTTCTTTGTTTCCCAGAATGAGCTACCCTCACAAAGACCAGGGAGAACTGAGACACTAAATGAAAAATAAAGCTAAAATGCTGCATGCATGGGTCTTACTCAGGAGCTCAAGCACACACATAGGTAGAAGTTTATTCTAACTCTTCCAGTCTTGGGTGTCTGCTTATCTGTCAGAAGAGCACTTTCTGGGAGAAATACTTATTTGGTGGGGTTGTATGTCAGCTAACATCTTCTTTAAAGCATTTTATTCAGGCTTTGCCGGAGTATATGGTGTAACCTAGGCAAGATTCTTATATCAACAGTGGATCACTGTTTCTGGATAACCCACTGCTTTGGAGACAGTGGGGTTAATAAACTCCTGTATACTAGGTTTCAGTTGGTCTTAACTGTTATTACTTGGGTCAGATGTCAATTTTCCAGATGGCAAAGCTTCATTACCTTATCCATTGTACTGCCTGGGTCTCTTTCAACCTATTTAAGTCACTTTATGCTTCAGAATAACATCTGTAATGTCAATATTTTGTCAATAGCTCCAAAAACTCTCTCTATAGTAGGCGAGTTGCAGGAAGTGAACTACATTACATTTCCTTCACATTTCTTGTCTGAATCAGGGTAATGGAAGACTTTGGGTTACACTAATGTTTGAATGTTGATCGGTCTCAACAATGCACAGTCCAGTGGTTTAAAGGACAACATCTGACTTGTATTTCCATGCTTATATACTTTGTGACCTACAATTTATACTTACTTGTGTATCTACAACTTTAGAATCAGTATTTTGCTGCCTGAATAGAGTCAAAAATGCCTTAATGTACCAGAAAGAAGCCAGTTCTATATAAGAAAAGAAATGATTTTACTACCAAAACTTTTTTTGTTATTTATTCCACTGGAAAATATACCTATTCCATTGGAAAATGTTGACAATGCAGTAAGATTTAAACAGTATGTCCACATCATAAAATACAAAGTTTTTTAAATGGTGCAAAGCTGTTAATTTTCTATAGCCTGTTCTCTGCAGGCGTTAAGGGTGTCTCAGCTCTCTCAGTCTGGAAGAAAAGGTATCAAATACAGGGGAAGCCAAACATTTACAGTAAGTTCTGTGAAATGACAGCTCCTTAATTGCAGAATTGCTGCCTTTCTTCTATGCACTTATTGTTTTGCTTGTTCACTGCTTTTTACCAGACATTGAGTCTATGGAAAATTTCTGAGTCTAATTAAAACATGCTTGCACAATGCAGAAAAAGATGTAAAATCTAAAAACTTTGCAACTAACATTCAAACTTCTCCTCTCATATCTGCTCCCTCGTATTTCTTCATTTGAAATTCTCTTTTGTACTCCTCAGAATAGCAAACTACTTAATTTAGGTTTTCCCTAAACACAGTTCTCTTTAATCTTTCTATTCCTGAATTTCCTCTTATTTGGCCATCTCCTTTCTTCCACAGTATTACCCATTGACTCACCTGCTCACTTTGATCTTTATTATGCCTCCACATCAAGGAGCTTTTCCCCTGTGTTAAACAGGATTTTATTCTTTCCAAGAAAAAGGGAAATGCTTTCCCTTCTTCTCTGAACCATTTTGATGTTTTGCGTAACTGACCTCCTCTAATGTTTTGTTTTATCAAACTCTCATTTATCTTTTCAGGGTAATTTTCCTCTGAAATATTTAGGTAGGCCTAGCTAAATTATAAATGTTAACATGTACTCTGGATGCAGTTGCCTATTTTGCTGAATCAACCTGTGTTCCAAAACAAGAGAGTTTCAGTTTTCACTCACAATTGCATCTGCGTTTTTGTAGAAAAGGGAGATGGGTTTTTTCCTGACTTATGTAACTGAGATGGATATGAAAAAATTCTTTATTTTTCAGAGGTGAAATTTAAAGACATTAAAAAAATTTCTGGGGATAGCAGAAAAGAATAATGTTAACTTAATTTTAAGTCCCCATATAGGTTCTCCTGATGTCATAATAAAATGATGAGAAACAACTCCATCTTTAAAAACATGAATAATTTGCAGCCTTCTTAGATGTGTAAGTATGTAAAGTGAGCACACTTGGCTGCTTTCTCTGCTCTCATCACTGCTGTTGTGTTTTTCTCCTTCATCTTCAGCTGTCCATTGTCTAGGCATCAGGTGCTGTCAATCTGATGTTTAAAGCATTATTTTCCTTCTTCATCTCTTGTCTTCTTCATGACAGACAATATAATGTCTTTCTGTGCAGTTGTGCACAGCACTCTCCCTCCTGATTTGGTGGTTTTTCCTCTCTCTTCAAACAAATACCTGCAAAAATCTAAGCATATTTCTCCTCACTCTTTATACTCTGAAGTGCTGGATGTTAACTACTTTAAAAAATAAATGTTGGCATGTAATAGAATATTTTAAAATTACCAAGTGCAGCCTGGTGCTGCTTATCTATTCAGATTTAATCCTGGGGCCTTATAGTGGCCTCAAACAGAATAAGCTCTTCCATATCTGTGGAGTTTTCTGAATAAATTCTAGGATAAAAAAGGGTGCTGTGATAGGAGGCAAGAACTCACTTTTTGGGTAGTAAAGGCATTAAAAGAGGAACTGAATACGCTGATAGTTGTCAAAAGTTTTTATGTCCTGTCATTAATTTCACCAAACACTGTTTTAAACTATTTCAAAACAGTTTTTCACACTAGTCCCCATCCTATGACTTGGTAAATTTGCAGTTAATGATTACTGCCTGTTGCTCTTTCTTCTCATTCTGGGGGTAAAATCAACTTTGCCCATGTAGAGTACAAACCTGTGCACACTGTTTACAGTACAGCAGCTCATTCTGACAAAAGTTAATTGTTTATATATCCAGCTAGCTTTGAATATAACAAACTATGACACAGTTGTGCTGCTTTAGAAAGGATTCTATAAAGCAAAACAAATTTTTGTGTCAAGGAATTTCCTGTAGGTCTGTGTAACTTGCTAATCTGGGCACTAGCACTGCTTCTGCCTGTCTTCTGCACAAGTCCTGCCCCCTCCACACACAATAGATCTGCTTCATCCAGGTTTTCAAAGGACATAAATACGAACAGTTATTAAGGGTAGGAGAACAAGTTTCAAGAATTATTAGCACCCATTACAACCTATCACAACAGACAACTTGTCCTCTTAAGTATCTCAGTGCTCCTGCCATTTTAGGGATTGTCTTACCTGTGACTTCATTTGCCTTCTGTTTCTCAACATCTTCCCTCCTGAGCATTTATTTGAGGTATCTCTATCTTAATTGGTCCTTGGAATTGGCAGCTGCCATTATAGACTGCATATAGACAGCTGTAATTTATATGTCTAAGGTAACCCTATATTTACATTCATGCAGAACATGGGAAGTTCCAAGTGGCAGTGTATTATCTGTGTCTCTCTCTGTGAATAATTTCTGAAAGTCTGTTTGGTATTCATTGTGCTCATGTAAAGCAGTGTTACCTGACTGCCTACAGAAGCTCAATGCGGTATCAGTCTGAAGGCAGGAAAACAAAAGAATGAATGAATCATATTATGTTAAACTGGCCCTACTGAGCCAGAAACTATGTACAGGAAAGGAAAAGAAAAAATAATCTGTCAAATGAGAATGGAACTGGTTCTAAACAGAAAGCAGACCAATTTTAAAACAAGTGCTTTTGATAGAGTCAAGGTCAGCTAATACCTTCCCCCTGCTTCTACCCAGCACTCCCCTCAACCCCCTCCCACCTTACATTCTATCCTGCTGCTCTTCTTTACTCCATTTCTTTGGTTTTTCTTGCTTTCTACCTGCCCTGCCTGAAAATTAGGTTTCTGCCCTGCTGGACTGTAATTATGGCTGGCAAGTATCACAGTGTGCTGTAATCATTGTGCTTGCAGAGGCAGTCTTTTTTTTGGCTCAGTGATTTGCTACCACATTTTCCTCAGAAGAATGAGGACACACTTTATTTTTCTAGAAGTTAATCTGCTTCACATTAAGATCCTTCAGTAAAATCTGCAGTGAGATAGAGGAAGGACCTCTCCAGCTTTTTGTTTGTTTGTTGGTTGGTTTGTTTGTGGGGTTTTTTGCAGTAAGGGAAGGAGGCTTGTGTCTCTCCCTGCTGTTAAGGGCAACTCTTACACAGTTTACTCAGGCAGTTTTTGTGGAGACAAATGAGAGGTGGTCTGTGAACAAGAGTTTGACTGTCAGGTTCCAACCATCTCCTCCTAAAAGGAGTGCAGCAGAGCTGCTGGTCCTTGTCCAGCTTCCCCTGGCTTTGAAAATAGCTGTTACTGTACTTTGCAAGTAGATCACTGTGGGCACACCAAAAGAAATCAAGATATTTAGCAAGAATATGGATACCTATTAACACTGGTTTTGCAGCTTGTTGATGCAACCTCTATTGATGATTCAGAGGCATTTTTGTTGTCTGTTTCAGGTATATCTTTATCTGAAGACCTAACTCTTCACATGCAGTGGACTTTTGTATTTGTAAGGGATGCTATCATCACCTTCTATTATATTCGTAAAGAAGAGAAGAAAACATTTTTTTAAAAAGAGCTTTCCCTTGGAAGTCACAGTTGTTAACTGAGATGACTCAGGCAATTAGCTGAAAAAGTAATTTCAAGCCAATAAATAGTGTGAACACTGAGAAAAGAAAGGAGGAATTTGAAAAAAGACCATCCCCAAAATACCCAAAATGGTGGTGAGGAACAGAATAAACAGTTATTTTAAAATAATTGAGTTTAATATCAACAATTGAAAACGCCAGCCACACAGAGGTAATTTTCTGGTCCAAATCCCTAGGGAGAAAGAGTACTTGATTTTGGGGTTCTTTTCTTCTTTGGCTGTAAATTGATTTTTGGCTCAGAGGAAATAGCTGAGATGGGTAAATGGTAGTTTTACTCTCTAACACTATTTCATTATGCTCAGAAAAATAGAAAACATTTTCATAGCTACACTGTGAACAGATCAGCATAGAGAAAATTTCTGTTTAAGTGAATCTTCCCTTTTTTACAACAATGCAGAAGAATGTCTAGTAGTAGTTCAACTAAAACTGTGATTCTTACCCCTTGTGTTCTTTTGACAGAATAAGCAGGTTGTAAGTGTATAAGACTTCTTACACACACTTCTGAGGGTTTATCATTTTGTAGTGAAATGTCCTAGATTCCATACACACTCTTTACTATGTTGTTTTTCCTTTTATTTTATTTTTTTTTCACTGAAATTGTACAAAGGCTAGAACTCAACAACAGGCTCAAAGGGTCTACAGTAGGTAGGTGGGTGAAAAGCTCTTAGGCACTGTCATCTCACTGGAAGAAAAATGGCTTCTTCTTAGTAATGAGTTATTAAATGGGTTTCTTAAGTCTTTAATTTACTGTTGTTTCTGCATCCCAGTGGCAGACATTCATCCAGCAAGAGGTAGCTGGGAATAGATCTTACTGACCCAGATATTTTCCTCTAGCACAGCATTTTTTTTAGTGCAGTAACATCTGTAGCCCATTCTAACAGGGCTCCAGTCAATGTCCTGTTTTAACAACACCAATGTGTTGTTTCTCAGTGCTCTGTAGAGGTTCACCAGCCAATGTACCTGCAAATGGCACTAACAAGTTGTGAGATACATTAGTGACTCTTTGAAATTAGACAAACATATTGCAAACATAAAATTCTTATCTGTCAGCTGGGGGAAAAGACAACACCAGAACAAGAGGTCTCCATCAAGACAGACAGGTTTTTTGGGACCTAGAGATATTGAACATTTCTAAGTGTAAAGTCTGCATAAATACCTTAGCATGTGTCTGTATTTCCCCGTGCCTCTGACTACAAAGATTAAAGGTTGCTGTACATATTTTAAATCTTGCATACTTACAAAAAAAGTCATTTTATCAACCCATCAATATCTGGTGTCAGGTAACAGATCTCCCAGCCTCAACGAGTAACTGTGAGAGGCATCTCTGCTCAAGGAGAGATGGCTGCCACCCAGCCACTGCTGTGGAGGGATAGCTCAAAAGGACCTTATGGCTGCAGGTATTTATAGTGTAAAGTGGCCACAGATAGTTATAGAGTAAAGTGGTCAACTTGTAGTCAGATTTTCTGCTGTGTCCATGCAGCTTCATCTGCTTATCAGCCTAGGCTCCAGCCAAACTGGTTTTTTGGGCTTTGTAATGTGTTCTCACTAATAGCCTCATGCAATAGGATTAACTTTGGTTAGTCCTACTTCCTGAGCATCTGCCTGGACAAAAGTTTGGTTACCTCAAACAGGAGGAGTGCATCTGCCACAGAGAGAAAGCAGCTGTGAATAGTTACAATTAATCTAATCCATAAGGAGAGCCTGAACATGTCTGCTTACTGTCCTAAAAGATTCTGGACATTCAGAAAATGTGAAAGTTCACAGTATCAGCTGAGTCTTTGAGGTATTAAACTCACAGCGTTTTGAAATTAAGTTGACATTTGGTTGACGGCCAACTGAACATAAACCAGCAGTGTGCACAGGTGGCCAAGAAGGTCAATGGCATTGATGCCTAAAATCCTGAAAAATAGGCACTCAGAGAAACATTAATGGAGAGAGATAGATAAATACCTTTATTGGGACCTTCCACAGAGGTGCAAACCTCTGCAAGGCCTACACACATGCCCCGGCCCCAGCCATTTTACAGTTTTTCTAAACTTCTAATAATTAACATATAAGATACCTATAACCAACCATGATTCCCATTTCCCTTGGTGTCCTACTCATAAGGGTCTTAAGTTTTGCTCCCCTGGAGCATCTCCAAGGGTTCTGGGCTCCTTTTTGTCTTCAAGTTATCTTGCAGGTGTCTCTGCAAAACACCACGACCTTCAGAAAATTAAGAATATGTGAGAAAACTTCTTTAGTATCTTCTAACACCACTTAATATGTGAGCAAGAAAGCCTATAATTCTAAAATTCTAAGATGCTACAAAATGCACACCAAACCTTTAGCCATCAGTATGATGGCTTAGATCAGCAATAGTATGGCCAGCAGGACCAGGGCAGTGACTGTCCCCCTGTAGTCACACTGCTGAGACCACATCTCAAGACCTGTGTTCAGTTTTGGGCCCCTCACAACCAGAAGGACATTAAGGTGCTGGGGGGTGTCCAGAGAAGGCCAGCAGTAGGCTGGGGAAGGGTCTGGAGCACAAGTCTTGTGAGGAGAGGCTGAGGGAGCTGGGGGTGTTTAGTCTGGAGAAAAGGAGGATCAGAGGAGACCTTAATGCTCTCTACAACCTCCAGAGAGGAGGCTGTAGCCAGGTGGGTACTGGTCTCTTCTCCCAGGTAATAAGTGACAGGACAAGATGAAACAGCCTCAAGTTGCAGTAGATGCAGGTTTGGATTGAATATTTGAAAACAAATCTCTACTGAAAGGGTTGTCAAGCACTGATACAGCAGTCCAGGGAAGTGGTTGAGTCACTATCCCTGGGGCTACTTAAAAGATTAGTAGATCTGACACTTAGGGACATGGTTTAGTGGTAGACTTTGCTGTGCTGGGTTAATAGTTGGACTTCATGATCTTAGAGGTCTTTTCCAAACTAAACAATTTTATGATTATGTGGTTCTATAAAATATCATATTTATCCTTGGTTCTGTCTAAAATTCTAGTTCTATCTTGGACATGATCCCAAAATGATAATAATTCTGGTATGAATCTGAGCACTCTTTCAATTTCCATCTTTTTTTGCAGTTATTTATCTTCTTTATTTTACTACTTAAATCATGCTAGACCTCGTAAAAATAATAATAAAGCAATAGTTGCTGAGAAAAGACAGCCTTCTATTCTAGTGTAACTAAGTTACACAGTTCTATTTTACTTGTAATACATCAACACTGAATTCTGTTCTGCTGAAGTGGGTTCATTTTTTTGATGCATGCAGGGTAGAGGTACAAAAGAGAAATTGGAAGCTTAAGGTTATATGTGATCCAATATATGCAAAGTGCTTACTTTAATTTTCCTGTGATGATAAGCTGTTCAGTGCTTGCAGTTTATATGATGCCTTTTTATTAAGCTGGGACTTCAATGAGCTTGTGTTTAGTTTGAGATGTTCTTTATTCCTGCTCTGAACTCCTGTTGTTACGCAAGTTCAGTCCCCAATGTGCAGACTGCCTCGTTTTTGGCCTTAAAGAATAAGAAAGACATTTTGCCATGTGGTGGCACCTCTAAGTTTGTCATCTGTGGCATGGGAAGCACATCATAACCACATACAGTAAAGAGTCTGACCTCATCAGTTCACACATTGATTGTGTTTTGAGATGAGAAATACACAGAAATGTGTATTTCTACTCACATTGCCTGTGGGCAGACTGCTGAGAAAGCGTCACAGACAGTCATTGAGGAATATAAGAAAACCATTGGGAAAACTATCATGCAACATTTATTTACAAGAGAGTGGTCAAACCCTGGAACAGGCTTCCTGGAGAGATGGTTGATACCCATGCTTGTCAGTGTTTAAGAGGCATTTGGGCAATGCCCTTAATACCATGCTTTAACTTTTGGTCAGCCCTGAAGTGATCAGGCAGTTGGACTAAATGATTGTTGCAGGTCTCTTCCAGCTATTCTCTTCTTAATCCTATTCCTATTCCTATTTCTATTCTATTCTAAAGTTGCAGTATGGGGATATTCATCAAGTAGTTTGCCTGAAACATCTGTAAGTTCCAGAGGGAGAGAGAAAATAGTTCATTAAGGTATCGTTTACGATTTGTCTCAGGAACACTTGAAAGGGTTAAACTAAGTCTAACTTGAAAACGTATACATAGCAGGTTGCCTTACATAAGTGCTTTCTTACATTAGTTGTTTTAGACATCATCTAAATCAATTGATTAATTGAACGGAGACAGTTTCCTATTACTTTATCCAGTTTGCCTTTTTAGCCTCTAAGATGCTATACTACTGTCACTGATGCCAAGTTCTATATTAGCTCCCTCCAAACCCCTTGGACCTCTAAGGTCAAGTGAAGGTGGAATAGGTGCTACAGGAGGGCTACACTGGATTTCCTGAGATATGCTCTGCAGCACTGTTTCAGCTGTCAAACTGAAGCTTATAACCAAACTGCTTCCTTAGCCTTGAGATTTCATAGATCTCCTTCCCCTGTGATGGTAGACAGGTCTTTGTGCCCTGATGTTTGCTCTATATCAGATACTGCTGCAGTTCAGTGGTGCTGTACGAGTAGGAATCTAGGAACATGGAAACAACATATGTTGCTGAATATAAAGTATGTTTACACAGTTCCTAATTAAAGGTATCAATTAAAAAAAAAAAAGGCTGTCCCCACTGACAAAAGAAAAAACATAAAATAAAAAGATAACAGGTATTCAGATCAAAATGATGACTCAGTTTTCATGAGTAAAGGAAAGGCACCAGTAAAAAGCTGCAGTCTCTGTTGCTTTACAAGAAGCAGAAGCCCAAGAACAGCTGTTGCCATGGCAACAAAAGCAGCAAGGGAATGTACACTTCTATATGTTTCAGTTCAGTCTTAACCAAGAGTGAATCTGGCTAGAAAGAACAGCTGCACTATATTCATTCTTATTCTTTATGAATTGTGTATCTCACTTCACTGCCTCAAACCCTTTAATTTACAGTGATAGGTCGTTGACCATACATAGCTGAAGATGTTCCTGGACCTTTTAGAAGCATAATTCTTAGATTATTTATTTAACTCTCTGCTATATGAAATCACAAGGTCAGTCATAGGATAGGTTGCTAATTTCAATTGAAAATACTTATTCAATGCCATATGCCATCAGTTAGGTTCACAGCTTATAATATGCCTAAATCCTCCTTGTAATCTATTGGGAACACTAAGTCTAATGTCAGTCTAATAGAAAAACATTCCTTCATCTCTAATTTCACCCTGTAAGTGTCACTAAATACTTTTATTCCAGATGACCATTAATACAGTTTCCACCTTTAGCAAATTTTATGTCACAAAAAATACTGGTATGTTAATACTGATATGTTAATCTATTAAGCTTTTCATAAAGTATGTAAAGTAAGATCATCTAGTAGCCATCAGGACATTTTGAGATTCAAGTGATGCTGCCCTGATTTTCTTTTTCAAAAAATACCCTGATTTCAGTTACAGTACTGTCTTTTATCATTTCAGATCACAGTTTTTCGCATGGGATCAGAAGGACACCAGGATATTGATTTAGCTATTCTGACAGCACTACTAAAAGGTAACAGAGTTTCACTCCACAGTGAGTCTGTATCAGTCCAGTCTGTGTCTCAGTTGTGCTTAAACTTCCTTTATGGATGACATTTACTGTATCAAGATGGTAACTCTATACCGAGAAACTGAAACGTACCTCTTGGTCTAACTGCTTTATACACATCCAGCTCTTCCTTTAACGTTTAAATAGCGACTGGTTTTCCTTTCTGAATTTTTGTTCTCCACCCACAATCACAATGTGTGACAAGAAACATAAGTGGTGACCCCCCACCAGTTACTTGAGAAGATTAGTATTCATAAGAAGACAACCAAAGAATTTCTCAGATTTAGATTACCTTGGTGGCTAAAAAATCTCTTTAGATAAAACCAGCTCTATTGTCAAAGTAATATGTGATCTGTAGTCATCCTAGGAAAGTCTGGAAGTAGTGTGGGATTCCTTCCTACCTCCACTGGTAGAGTTAAGAACTCAACTATTGAGGTGGTAGGGGTTTTAATCTTAAACTTGGCAAGTTGTTAAAGCTTTCCAAACCATTACATGTTACACTCTTAAAAGATTGTCTCACAATAAATCTGTCATTGTTACAGTTCATTATAGACCCTGGTCTTGCAGACCTACCATTTAGCTTAGCTTACTTCAAAATACTGTATTATCAGGTGTCTGCCTGCAAATACAGAAACAGGTGAGATTTTAAAAGCTCTGAAGCACATGTAACTTTCCCAATGAAGGATTACTTACTTAAACAGTGACTGGTAGGTTCTAGCCTTTCTTTTGCATGGTATTCCCCCAAATGGGCTGTTCACAAACTGCATATATCAATCACCGTGGTCATCTCTTTGCCATCTTGACTGGTTTGTGCTATGCAGTACAGGCCATACTGATTTTAAAAACAGGGAATAAGACATACCAAACAAAATTAAAGAGCAATCTGAGAAACACTGGGGAATGGAATTCCAGAGGTGACTAGGAAACTTTATGCTTCGTGGGGCAATTTGACAGTTAGTTGTCAGCATGCTATTGTCACCTCCACACCTGAATAAGAGAATACAGGTGGGGCAAATCTGAATCTGAGTCACAACAGAAAATTTAATAGATTTACTGAGCGTTCAAAAGGTAGTGGGAATTATTATCACCTGTTCCAGGGCTCAGTTTTTTTTCTCCGTTTCTTCTCGTTCAGGTTCACAAAAGCTGTAGGAAGAGAGAAAGCCTGAGTAACTTTCACCTAACCATACAAACTAGTATTTTAATTTCTGCACAATTTTTAATCCCATTTCAAAAATTGTACTTCAAGCATTTAAAACAGAAGTCTGAACAGTAGAAGTAAACAAGCCCTGGCCACTTCAAAAGTATAATTGAAAGCTGATAGCTCACAACCAAGGAAATGAGCTATACTTACTTTGCTCCAGTAGCTTTTGTTTCTTTACACTTCTGTAGTATTGCTTTCTCCACTTCTTTTGATCATTTCAATCAAGACACCAGTTGTTTGTCCTGCAGGTAACATGACTATTTTGCTGCTGCTATCCTGAGGTAAGGAGTTTTAGCCATCTGCATTCACACTGAAACAATATAAATCAAAGTGAAGAAAGGAAAAAGAAATTAATTCAAAGCAAGGAACAAGAATTGCATCCATCACCAAATTTTTTTATCCTTAGAAAATAATTTAATTGCAGATTTCATTTTTATCTTAAATAAAACTGAATCCTTCATTATCTCAGTGGAAAGTTATTCTCTTCACATTTGTTCTTAAGACAGTCACTGAAAGTATTGCTCTTGTTTTCTATTAGTAAGACACAGAATGTCTTAAAGTTGTGATTCCACTTTTTCTAGGTATATTTTCATGGTCTAAATCCCAACATAGGTCCATGGAGTCTTCTGAAAACTGCCTCTTGGAAGCTGTAGAAAATAAATCATAGGCCTGCGAGGGATTGTTTTCTATTTGACATGTCCTTTTGCAGTATTTACATGAGCAACTCTTCTGTGGTTGCCATTTCAGTATATAAGTAGTCCTTTCCAATCTGGAATATCCATTTTGCAAGTGCTTAATTGGTGGTGTTGTCCCATTAGCGAAATAAGATTGTCTTTCCTCTTCATATTAAGAGTGCAAGACATAGTAGGGAACTTCTGTTATTTCAGGAGGGACCTGGATCTCTGTAACTTATTTTGACAACTCCTTTCATGCTTGTCTGAGAATCTTGATTTGAAAATCTGCTGATGGCAACAGCACTTGTTTCTTGCTCACGGGCCAGAAGAATTAAAACTTACACCTCATCTTACCTGCTCCTCTCAGCTCTTTCTGATTATGAAGGTATTCAATGAAGATTAGATTTATAAGGTGCCTCTGAGCCTTCTAATCACAAGGTGTAAAAGTCCACATGACTTTTTAATCAATATGTACAAAGATGAGATCTGTTGTCTCAGGCAAGTCAGCTGTCCTTATTCACACCATATCTCTGTACAAAGGTTCTGGCCCACCTTGAAAGAAATACTGACTTTCTGTAAATATACCCCATTAGGCCAATGATGGTGTTTTCAACAAATCAGGAAGTCCAAGGTAGCAATGTTGAACCACTTACCCATTCGTTGATTTGTAATAAGTAATTTATTTGTAAAAAATTACCTATTTGTAATCAGTAAAATAAATTGTAATTACTTTCCATGCCATTAGAATTTTCATACCATTGGATTTCATATCATTAAAAACTAACTTCCCACATTTGTATGTATCTATTAAAGAAAAATAACAATTGTAATAAGTAAAATAAATAAGTAAGCACATTTGAATACTGGATCTGAGTTACCTTGAAACTCAAAAATTTAGATTTAAGAATTAATCTCTTTCTACTCTCCAGCACTGTGTGAAATAAAGAGGCAAAGCAAAGTATGAAACCAGTGAGTGATTACTGGTAATTTCTTCTCAGTCTTATTGTTGAGAAATTTGAAGTTTCTGATAGTGCAAGAGAAGCATACCAGCTAATTAACCATTCCAGCCTGGTGTGAGTGTTTTGGTCAGGGAGGAGGAAGGGGACAAGGATTGGGAAACATGAACTATCGTTTTCTGCTTGCAATGAGAAATTTGCAATGAACTAATCTCTTTTAAACCCATACCAGACATACCGCTAATTCAGGAACTCTCCTGGACAGGATATTCCACAAATCCCAAACTCTGTGTTGCATAATATTTCTTTGTTTTCATGAGTAACTTGTTTAATCTTGTCAGTAATTCCATCCTTCTTGGAAGCGATCTCCAATAAACTACGGAATGACATCCGAAGTGATTATCAATTTACATTGCATGGATGTCACAGCAGCATATGGTTTGTGAATCCTTTTCTTTTTTTTTTTTTTTTTTTTTTTTTTAATTTTGAGAGAATTGCAAACGTGGGAAGTAAGATTCCAGTGGCATGAATTTTTAACAAGCAAATTTATCAATGCAGTTTAACTGTTTGTGCTCTCTTAACTTGAACAGTTGGAACTCAAAATGTAATGGATTTTGTCCTTTTGCAGCTGCTATATAAGCAGAAGGAATATGACAGGGAAGTCAAAGGCAGCATATGGAGATGATCTGAAAAAATACTTGTTTTGAAGTGGCGTCAAAGACCCCAGTTCATGAAACTGTTGCAGTGTCTGGAGCAGACTATCATCAGCCATATTTCAGATGGTGCTCCAGAAGCCTCCCCAGTGCAATTGTTAACACTGGGAAAGGGGTGCCATGTGGTATATGCATATAGTAATATTATTGCCATGTAACCCTCTGAGATAAGCCATGTTAGGCTAATGCAGATCTGCATACTTTGCAGCCTGTGAATAAGTCATGATTCACGCTTGCTGAATATTGACCATGTAGTACCAGATGGTCCAGGAAGAAAGTGCGATAGTCTGCCAACCATGAAATCATAGACACAAAAGAGTTAGAGAAAAAAAAGAGTAACAGAGTTAGGTCAGATGCCTGGTTACTCCCCTTATAACTGTTTTTGCTATCAGCTTTGTTATTGTCAATTGATTTGCTAAATGCCAGGAAGGTTATTGCAGTAAATGCAGTGGATACACAGCCTTTGCACCAAAAAGCTGCTGAAACAAAATGAGACCTGCTGAGACACAGAGCAGAAAGTTAATTAGGATTGTTACTTTCTCTAATCTACTTCTTTTTGTTAGATGACAATTCAAAGAAGACACTAACATGCTTAGATGCACTGTGGAAATGAGTGTCCAACAACCATTGCTGTCTATGTAAATCAGTTTTGCATAACTTCACCTTTCCAGATTCCTGAGGACTATGATCATAGGCTGTCCCAGGAGAATCCTTTAGAGGTTTTCATTGGTCATAGTAAGCTTTAGCCAGTGTATAAAAACCTGTAGTAATAAGTATATAAAAGCTTTTCAGTAACCTGGTGTTATTGTTTTGGTTTGACTCTTGGCAAAATGCCAACCAACTCCCAATGGGACAGAGTTTCAGTTAAAAGAAG
>JAWWEU010000091.1:5147963-5168016 GCA_035583155.1 Acropternis orthonyx
TAGCACTGCAGAAATATTTTTTGTCATGCTAGTTGTTAAGGCTGATTTTCTTATTCCAGACTAAATTCAAGGGGTTTTGGGGGTTGGGGGGGGGCGAGGGTGGTGGAATGGGATAATAGAATTTTAACCAGACCTGGATCTGTGTTTTTTATCTCATTGATCTAAGGTTCAAAATATGCTTTCCATAAATTTCTCTTATTGCTAGAAAGGACATTGTTTCTTCTGTTTTCAGCATGCAAAAGGACAACAGGTTTCATCAGCTAATACAGTGATTGTTCCGTTACAGGTGAAATCATGTTGGATTTTGTAGATCTGACTCAATGTGTGAGCAAGTTAGTGTTTCCACACAAACAGAGATGTAACTCTCACACTGAGTGCTGATAGCAAGAGGTATTGAACGTCCCAGTTTCTGCTGGGTGAAGGCTAAGAGCACGCAGCCCTGCACTCATGGCAGCTCACTGATGGCATTTTGAATGTCTAAATGAAACTGCTGCTTAGAGCAGTGTGGGAAGCATGAAATTAGCACTGCCTTAAAATGATCTGCGAAGTGATTCTTACTGAAAAATAAAGAATTCCATACTGTCATCCTGTTCCAGTAATAAAATGTATTTCTGTAAGAAGGAAGGACTAGTGACACCATGTGTCCAGACCCAACACAGCTGCTTGCAAAAAGCAGTATTGCTTGCATTTGACTTTGTAATTTCTTTTTCTATGAGTTGAATATTTTTTGAGAGTTCATATTCAAAGCTGGTTATCATGTAGTTTTCTATTCCATGTGGTTATAATATTTCTGTGTGTAATAGCCTAACATCTATGTGTAGTGCCAATAAACCAAGTACCCAAATCACACAAAATGTAACATCATTGCCAGGACAGACATCCACAGTTGAATTTCAAGCTCTGTGAACGAAATTCAGAAGGACTTTTTTGAGAAGATGCAGTAGTTGAAATAGTATAAATATGGATTTGTTGTCATATGATGAAATTTTACAAAACATACAGCATCAGCAAACTTTGTTTTTCGTTAAGTCGGTGGAAAATTCTCATTGATATCAGTAGAAACTGCACCAGTGCTGAGCACTTTGAAAGTTCCTCAGTTAAACTTCTTTTTGATGGCTATGAGAGGAAGGTAGCTGTAGTGCTGTGCAAAATGTACTAAGAGGTTTGTATGTGTAAGCTACTGCTTCAGTTATTTTCTTGAAGAGCTGATTACAGAGATACATAGGACCACTAGGATTGAAGTTAGAAAGACATAAACTGAAGCCATGCTTGCAAATGCAGATCATCCACCATAGCACATGAAGGCATATTCAAAAAACAACCAGGAAAATCTATTTCACCGTGTTTTCTCTTCCCTTGCTTCAGTTCTACATTAATACTGAGAACATTATGATTCAACGTATTTGTGGAAGAAACAGGTGGCATGTCTGCTGCCTACATGTCCCTTTACCTGGTACAGTAAAGACTTGATAATCTCCCCCACTGTTTCTAGGCATGCAGTCAAAAGTCCCTAATTGCAGAAAGTCATTATGAGTATGTCCTAGAAGGGTTTGGGGCAGTGGAGAGCACAGCAATAAATGCCTAGTCTTTAATTTACTTTCATGTGTTGCCTTTTTCTGGTTTGCCACATCCCTCTCTATCAATTAAAAATGACCAGGTTTTCACCATTAAAGAAATAATACACAAGGATTTTTTCAGGTTTAAACTTTTTAATCATTTCATTTGCTCAGCCACAAATTACCATCAGAATACCATGGTATTTTAGCTGTATGCAAACAGGCAGCTTACTCACACCAGGCATGTCTCCTGCAAGTTCTGATGGGAATATCTTGACATTCACAGCAAATAGCACACAATAACAAAAACTGCAGCCTGTAAAATCTGTGACAGCAAGCCCAAACTTCTTGAGGGAAATGTCAATGCCACTGTTATTTGGAAGATACTGCCTTGGCAGGCAGGCCTTTATAAATGTTTAAATATTTCTGTAAAAAGCACTGAAAAAATAAGATTCATTCCCATTTTGCGTTTTTTTGTTTGTTTGTTTGTTTGTTCGTTTGTTTGTTTGGGGTTTTTTTTGTATCTTTATTCCCAGCTCCTTGTGGTCAAAATGAAACCAGAGAAGATGGCAAGATAATCCAGCTACCTCCCTGCAAGACAGGAGCATGGATCGTTCCGGCCATAATGGCCTGTTACCTCTTGGTAGCAAACATCCTTTTGGTGAACCTCCTCATTGCTGTTTTCAAGTGAGTGACACATGGCAAAGTATGGACTTGGGGAGGATGCACAATGTTCCCAGCCTAAGAAGGCTGCTGAGCTGAAGGCTCTGGCTGAGAGGCATTTTCGGAAGAGTGAGGGTGAGAAGGAAAAAGGCTTGTCTCCAGGGAATGAGGGAAATGCCAAGTTCTTCACATAGTGCTCATTTCCAGGACAGGCCTGATGGGAATCAGGGCAAAGAAGCCAAAAACATATAAAGTTCAATTGTGGCATAATTCACTCCCAATATGGAAAACAAAAATAAAAATACTTCTCTATCTCAATGGGTTGTTGTAAGACTCAATGGTTGTACACAACAGACATATACAGTAATAAGATACTTTGGAAAGGCTGATTGGTTTGCCGAAGCACAAACTTATTCTTTTGTTCTGCTTCCCATTTCTGTGACAAGGAAGCATTTACTAATATTAGTGAAATGTGTCTAGTTAAGATGCTGTCATATCATCTTTGACAAAGTACCTGGAACAATTTCAATCTGATGTTATTTTCGTCTTCTTTCCTTCTAGCAATACATTTTTTGAAGTCAAATCTATATCTAACCAAGTATGGAAGTTTCAAAGATACCAGCTAATCATGACATTCCATGAAAGACCTGTTCTCCCACCACCTCTGATCATTTTCAGCCACATGACTATGATATTCCAACACCTCTGCTGCAGATGGAGGAAGCATGAAAGTGACCCAGATGAAAGAGACTATGGATTAAGTAAGCCTAAAACAATTCACAGAGTGGACTTTCCAATGCCCTTGGTAATGTCTAGTATTTGACATTCATGAAGTCGAAGTCCAGCACCTTGGTAACCTTGCCAGCAAAAGAACAATTTTTACCTGCAAAAATCTTAACTGAAGAAGTTGGTTCCACCTGCACTGCCCAATTCTTCATTCTCTTTGGAGTGTTAATGAGGCTGTGTTTTTCTGGATTTTTTGGGGGTTGTTCATTCAAATCAAAGATGTTTATTTTGCTGTTATTAGAGGTCTGTTATTGCTGGAATTCTTCTAAAAGTCCATCACATTCTAGTTTTGTTTTTGAAAACACAGAGAGAGCTTTCCTACTTTTTGAGCAAACAGCACATACTTCGCCCCAACAGACTTTTTGCCTAGATAAGCTGAGAGATGGTGAAAAGCAATTTTGTGTACACCTGCTCTCCTGAACACTGACTCAAACTGGAGGAGTATTTTCTCCACACATTTTAATATGAACTCCCATAACAGTGATGGAAAACTTGTCAGATTATTTTGATAACACTTTCTCTTCCCTTCTCTAATTCTTCAAAAGAGAAGATCTCCACCTCCCCCAATGTACATGTCAGAGGTAGGGAGCTAAGGGTGTGCATCTCTTCCCAACAGTAGTCCACACCACAGCCCACCTCTCTATGACGAGGGAGCAGGAGCCTTGTGTGGCACTGGAAATGCAAGTGCAACCAGACTGCTCTCCTCCCACTCCCATCACACTGCTGCCATATCAAACAGACTCCTGTGTTCTCAGACTCCTTTCCTAGCAGTCTGCTAATCTCATTATATTTGTATTAGGTTACAGGTGGTCTTTGGCTTCCACTGTCTCTCCAAGACTGGACCAGCAGCTGTGTTTAGATCTCATGCAGTCAAAATATATTCATGTTTGCTCAGCATTTGCCTGCTGAAGTGTTTCTATCTCCAGAATCATATGTAACTGAAGCCACTAATTAGGCAATTAGCAGCATCTATCTCTTTCATATCAAACTGCCACACAGATTTTGAGGCCTGCTTGCAAAAGCTTAGTCTATGAACTTCACAATAAGAATATAGTTAATTTCACATGTTAATATTTGCCAAATTCACATTTTTCAACTGTTTCCGCAGAACTTTTCATAACTGAGGATGAATTGAAAAAGGTTCATGATTTTGAAGAGCAGTGCATAGAAGAATATTTTAGAGAAAAGGATGACAGATTCAATTCCTCCAATGATGAAAGAATCCGTGTCACTTCAGAAAGGTGCACTTTTTTTGCTTGTTCTCCTAAGTTGATCTGGAAATGTGTTTCTGTTGCCATTCTCATTCTTCCTTTCTTCTTCTTGAAAAGGGAAACAATTGAGGTATTTTTGGTAAGATTTAACTAAAAAGTAGAGTGATAAAAGGTGGTGAATTTTGTTTTCTCTCTGTTTGTTTTTTTTTTTTAATAATAAAGCAAATGTGTTCAAGGCCAAGCTGGATGGGGCTCTGAGCAACCTGATCTAGTAGAAGGTTTCCCTGCTGATGGCAGGAGGGTTGAAATTAGATGATCTTTAAAGTCTCTTCCAACCCAAAACACTGTATGATGAGTTTTGAAAAAGTGAATATTTTAACCAGTTGTATTAGAAAATATCTGATGTAGGTGAGAGACACCAATTATTCTTGCATTTCAGTTCTTAAAGCAGAACTTCAGGGCACAAGTGATCAGAACACAATGGGAGAGTAAATTGGAGTTCCTCAATGAGAACTATTACTTTAGTAATATTTAGTAATATTTAGTAATATTACCTGCTAACTGTTCAGATAAGGAGCAAATCTTGTTTCAGGAGAGCCTTGCTAGGTAAAGTAGTTTCATTGAGACCAACAGTGATCTTGATGTGGATTTTAAATGGAAGAAGACATTTCACCTATAGCAATTCACAGAGGACAAAGGTAATACCTTGACTTAGTGGATGTTGCGAGTCTTCAAATTCGTCAGTCTTAAAAATTCATAACTCTGATGATCTGCTGTCATATTTATATACTTTCTTAGAACACTGCTGAGCTCAGATGTGGAGAACAGAGTTTGTGTTTGATTCATAGCACTTTTGCCAATAAATGTTTTAGAGCAATATCATGTCAGATATTCATAAAACCTATGAACCAGTGAATACTCCACTCCCTGAAAACTCCACTTTAATTTGAATAACAGAGGTCAGGTGAGTTGTCATTTTTGTCAGTTACATAGATATAACACTCTTCTCCTTATACTTAATCTTCCAGCACTGCCCCTGATTGATCTGTGCCTAAATTATGTTTTCTGCGGGCAAGAAAAGACACTGTTAATTTGGTTTTGATATAAATCTATCCCAGAGTGGGATTAGAAGATGCAATATCCTTTAATCATCTGCATTACTGAAAACCAAAGAACTCCTAAAACTCCATATTTTGGAAAAGGATATTAGAGGGAAAGTTAATAAGGAATGGAATGGCTTCCTCATAAAGGATGGCCAAGTAATCCAGCTTTACTAGGTCTGGAAGAGGCAAATGAGGGATGAAATTATAGAGGTCTATATAATTATTGGTGCAAGGAGAGGGTGAGTAGAAATCAGTTGTTTGCTGTCACTCCCAGAACACTCCCCAAACAAGGTACAGGGGAGCAACAGAATAATTTAGCAGAATCCCAGATTCAAACCAAACAAAAAATAGGTGATTTTTTTCATGCAGTAAGTAGTGGAACAGAACAAAATGTTGAAAGTTGGTGAGGTCTAAAAGAAGTTGATGGTGTCAGCTTAAAGTCTACATGCTTTCTTAACAGAGACTAGACAAGCTTACAGGAAGAGAAATCCAGTAAGGATTGCTAAATACATAGAGATCATATTGTGCCCGTGAAGTTTCTGAGCAAAAAATGTTTAGAAACTGAAGAATATAAGGGGGATAGAATTACATATACTTCAAAATAAGATAGTGGGCTAAATTGGTCTGTGGTCCAACTGAGCAGCTTTTTTTCTTGTTTTCTGCTCATCCAGTGGTTACAGAACTGACCTGAAAAACATAGATGCAGATCTAAATCTCTGGGCATAGTTTTCCTTTTGGTGGCCAAGGAAGGAAGAGGTTTGTTCGAAGACATATAAATATAAAGTAATCCAGCTAGATTTCCCTAGATTATGTGAATGCTGTAAGACCTTGAAAATGAATTAAACAGCTGCCTTTGCATTCTATGCTGGCCCTGTTATATAGGAAAAGAGCCCTGATCTCTAATTTAAATTAAAATCTTAAAGCACCTTGTTCCAGAATAGAGTTCATGGATATGAATCCTAAATGAAAACAAGCACCCAAACCCTACAGAGAAATAGTTCTTTAAAAATCCATTTGCCTTAGCCAATGGTAATGTAATGTGGAAACTAGACAGGCCCAGCTCTGTAAGAGAGATCCAGGAAGTGACTCCAGAAATCACTCCCAAGCCCAGGCACAACTATTAGGACTTGCAGCAATGAAATCCCAGCTGAATGCATTTCATAAAAGCTCTGAAGTATACTTGAATGATGCTTGAGGAATCAGAGCTATCTAAGTAACATATATAACACACATTTTAAAAACAGGATGCCTGAGTCTGTTATTTTGCCTGCAGTCATGGCCAGGGAAGTATCAATTGAAGTGCTATTAATCTAAAATATTAAACTTACTTTTTTGAACCTGTGGAACATTCTTAGAATCACATAACATGCAGAGTTGGAAGGGATCCACAAGGATCATCAAGTCCAACTCTTAACCCTGCACAGGACCCTTCCCAACAGTCATACCATGTGCCCACGAATATTGTCCAAACACTTCTTGAACTCTCTTGAACTTATGCTTGGTGCTGTGACCACTTCCCTGGAGAGACTGTTCCAATGCCCAGCCAACCTCTGCGTGAAGAACCTGTTTCTAATACCCAACCTAAACCTCACTTGTCAAAACTTCAGGCCATTCCCTCAGGTCCTGTCACAGGTCACCACAGAGAAGAGATCAGTGCCTGCCCCTCCTCTTCTTCTCACTAGGAAATTGTGGTAGTAGACCAAGTATGTTATAGCCATGAGACATCAGTTTAGTCATCTGTCCAATTAACTCAACTTTACACAGTGCAAAATTGAACCAGAAAACCCTACAAATGTAAGTGAAGTTCTCCCTGAAGGCCTTCCATTTTCAGGAAGCTGAGCATGCTATTAGGCTCAAGAAGGAAGAGCTGGGACAGGTTCTTTGTGACATACCTGCACCTGGACCTGGACCACTGACTGCTTTCCCTTGCCTTTACCCATCTGTGATATACTTATCCCTTGCATGAGTAGCTCCTAATTGCAGCTGGATTCATTTGAATGCCCCAGGTGCTGCTAGGCATATTCTTACCTGGGAATAGTCCAGCCTGGCATCCTGTGGGGTCTGTCTCAGTTCAGGAATCACCTTCTCTTGTAACAGGGCACACCCCAGATGTGTCCAGATCTGATGTCACCACACAGAATCTCTCCTTTATCTGATCATTTCACTTTCAGAAATTAAAAGCATAAAACAACACTCGATGTTTGTCTTTCCCTGACACCAAGTACTAAGTAACTTGGAGGAGTAGCCCACTGGGATCTCACACAAGCATCAGGTTACTGAAACACATCAGACGAAATGATTGACTAAGTGGAAAAATACAGAGCAGTACAAGGCTATAAGGTGTTTCCCTTGAAGACATTTATCAAAGCAGGAAAATCCTGGTAAATCTCCTGGACACCTGCGAGGAAAGCAAAACTGGACAAATTCACTTCCTTACAGCAGAAGAATCACAACCTTTCCTGGAGTGTCTTCCTTTCTAATCCCTGTGTTACGTCTTGACCAGCACAGAGACATGCATAATGTGATAAAAAAAGACTGCACTATTTCTCTTGATCTGGCATGAAGCCACTGAAACAATCTCTTTAGTAACATTTGTTCTGTATGGATGGGTCTCGACTCCCAAAGCCTCTGCGAAACCTTTTATTGATTTCAAAGGGAGCAGGATCACATCATAATAGCATTTGAAAAGCAGATAAGCTGGCTAGAATAGATATTATTATTTCGTCTTTGGTACTCTGTGGTATCCATTAGTACAGCACTTTACAGTCTGCAGTGCATTTACACTTACAGCATCCATGTAGATGGTGACATAGCTATTACCTTGATTGCAGAGCTGAAGTGCACATAAATACCTTTGTCTTGGTAAAAAGGATTGAGCTTGCCAGGTCCACCCACACACAAGGAATGACAGCAGTAAGGGTCTGTGAATCTGGTGGCATCTCTATGTGGTGATAAAGAGTTAAGTGGTCTTAGGCTCCAATGGGATTGCAGCCAGGACAACCAAACTTCCTTGGCCTGCAGAAACCACTGCACCTGGAAAAACTGGCTGGCTGCTTGCATCAGCACTGCTTTGCTAAAAGATGTCACGTAAAGTACCAATACCCTATTGCAGTCCTGGGAACTGCAATCTATGTTTTATTTAAATAAAAACCATTCAGCCATGAGCTATCACAATCTTGGTGGTATCCCTGTGAGTGACTTCAGTGTCCACAGTTATTATGACAGTTGAAAAGGATTTTGAAGTAAAAGTGATGCCTTAAAAATGGGCTTGTGAACCTAATCTAGCATTCATTTAAGAGATCTACTTCTGAAAAGAGTGCCTTACTCCCATTAAAGAATTATTTAAATTAAATTATTATTGATGTGCAAAGATTAAAAATAAATAAACCGAAATAAATTCCAGCAAAAGTCACCATCTCTCAAACTGTAATTAAAAAAGCTCATCACAAGTAATATAAAATCTTTGCCAGGTTCTGAGTTCTGACCTCTTATTTTTTTCCTGGTTACTGAATATTGTCCTCATACAGTCCATGTTTGTTTCACTATTAGAAATTCTTGAGCTTCAGCAGCACCCCTTGATGCATTTTTTATGTGTAGCCTCCTTTTTTTTTCTTCTCATTCTGTTAGCATGACTTGGCACCTTCTAAAAGGCTGACTAAATCTTGCTGTAAGGAAAAGCACAAGTGCAGAGGAGGCATCATATATGGATACTGTGAGATTTGCTAAAAGGTTTATACACTCTCCTGAATATACATGGAGAAAAAAAATCCAAAGCAAAACTTGGGCATTCTTACTTTGAAATAGTATTTTAATTCAAAACTGTTCCTAAGGGAAATACAGGTCTAGCTGTCTATTCTCTGAGTGCAAAAATATTTTCCCAAGAATATGGGAAAATAGGGGAAAAAAATCACTTATTCAAATACTTTAAGGACCAGATTATGGCTGTATTTCTCCAGAACATATCCTCCTATGTTCACAGTGATTGGCTGATGTGATTTTATCATGTTTCTAATAGATTTTCTCCCAGACCATGGTGCTGTTCCTATGATGAATTATTTCAGAACTGAACATCAAATTAATACAAGAGAATATCACTAAAAGAAAAAGTATTTGTTAAAAATGTGGAGTGGCCATATGCAATATATATAACTAAAGGTGACTAAATTCAACTAATAGCTTTGGGTTTAGAGAAGATTATCATCTCTCAAGCTTTCTTTTTGTGAGTAAAATTATGTAGTCAGAGCTCACTAAGTGTAAACACATATATGTATTTCTTGGTTATCTAGGCACATCTCTGGTTAATCCTGGTTTCTGAACCCAGACTGCACTATCCTTATCTTGTTACGTTTCTATATAAATGTTCCACTACTATCGATGCAATTGCATCTGTGATCACTTCCATAGCAACCAACAGACGATATAACACAAAAGTCTCTATTCATCTTACCCACCAATACTGCCAAGCTTACACTCTGTGCCTCTGACAGTAGCTGATAGATCATATTCGAGGAAGACAGAACAAATGCATGACCATGTACCAGGAAGGTATGACTCTAGGTTCTCCTTAGGATGCATCAGTTGTGTTCAGTAGC
Source organism: Acropternis orthonyx (assembly GCA_035583155.1). Taxonomy (NCBI): domain Eukaryota; kingdom Metazoa; phylum Chordata; class Aves; order Passeriformes; family Rhinocryptidae; genus Acropternis; species Acropternis orthonyx. The sequence continues at coordinate 5,157,875 of JAWWEU010000091.1, forward strand.
ATTGCATAGCCCTCACATGAATGAAGGATGCAAAACTTTTCTCACTATGGACAGTTCTACTCATATACCAACTGGCTGTGTTTGCATTAAAATTATTTCACCTGTGTACAGCTGCCAAAGCAAGAGGGGAAAAAAAAACAAAAACAAAAAACCAAACAAAGAAACAAAAGAAAGAAAAAAGAAAAACAACAGCAAAAGAAAATCAAACAAACAAAAAAACCAAACCAAAACAAAAATACCCAAATTACCAGATTATTCAGATAGCTTCACAAAACATTTTAAATTCATTCCAGTTCTTGGTAACTGTTGCTGGCATCCAAGGTGGATTTTTTCTTGTTGTTGTTGTAATCTGAGCACTCTCCAGTAAAATCCAGAGGTTTCTCAAATTGTTCTTTATGTCTGACAGCCCTAAAATGCTTTATCTGTTCATCATCTTGAAGCAGCCATTATAGAATCTGAATGTGAAGGACTCAATTATTGGCTGATAAATATTTCAAAAATGTATTTGCTTTTATGAAATAGCAGTTCAGATAAGTAATAGCATGAGGGAAAATTCAACTGTTTCCCGTATAAACTGTTTTCACTAGGGAATATATCCTGTGCTTGTAGTAACCTTAATCTGTTTTGTTGAAGAAGCCAGTAGAACTAGAAACAGAGTGGTGCCTTAATGGTAATGAGTAGAATGAGATTCCTTGTAGCTACCAGTTCATTTCTTAGCAGTGATTCCTTGATCATTCTTCTCTATAATGATAGCAATACAGTAACTGCTGCACATTTGATTTGCTGTGCTTGTGCTTTCAAAACTCACAAACCTCAACAGAAAAAGCCCATATCTCACAGGAATGTGAGACTTGCTGTAGGGAGCAGAGTCACGCTCCTCCATGTCCTCTCGTGTGTGAACAGGTTGCTGTTGGTCATCACCACAAAGTAGTCAGACTTCAGTGTTTCACCAGCAAAAGTTTGAGCATCAGGTAACAGGGTATTAATGCTGCACAGTATTCATTCATTGCTAAAATCTGATTTCCTTCTGGGCAAAAAAGAAAGTTTATGGTGTTGTCAGTACCAGATCACTTGTCCTGTTGAAAAACTACCTAGCAGTAGTAGAAGGTTATTTTTATATAATCAGAAATCCTGGCAATTACTTATATTCATATTAACATTTGAGTATGAATTGCCCTAATGGACAAAGAGTAAGACACTTGTGAAGAGAAAAGTATGGAAATTGTGCCATTTGGTATTTGTTGCTTCTGCATTCATTTTTCAGTGTCTACAGCAGTGGGGAAAACCAGAACTGTAACCTATCAATCAAAGATAACCATATAAATTTGTTGCATTTAGTACTTCTTCAGCAGATAGTGGAAGTCCCAGTCTGCCATAGGGACTGCAACCACAGAGAATAATTATGAGAAGAAATTTCATAAGTGCTAAAGGCAATTTCATTGTGTAAAATTGTCAGACTCCATATTAATGCTTCACTAGAGAAATTTTAGAAGCCAGAAAATTGAAATGGCTGAAGACCACTGGCATAGATTAGTACATGAATCACCTTAAAGTTGAAAACATTTTAAAATGAGACAGATCAATAATGTAGAAAGATATACTGGAGTTTAAATTAAATTAAATCAAATATACTGAATCTTGTTGTCAGTCATTACCTATTGATATTTTAACCTAACTCTTTATTTACATATTGTAAGAGCAGCTAAAAATTTACTTTAAAATCCTTCATTTCAATCCCTAAGCTATTAACACATACTACCCAAAGCACAACCACAGTAATGGAGCAATCTTAGTGTGTGCACCCTATTGTAGGTTGTATTTGGTTTGATTAGTGTTCTCCTCCCTGCGGTTTTCATGCATATTTAACTTGATAGTATCTATATTCAATTAAGTAGTTGATATATTTATTTTCTATAAATCTGAGTTAAGAATTAATCAGAGAGCAAAGAAATCATATCCATAGGTCTACAAAACACTAGCTGGTGTAAATCTGGGGCCAACATCAGAAAAAAAAATATTACATTACTCAGCTTCTATGGCATATTGCCCATTTTCCTTACTTCATTTAGTTCTGCAGTTAACTGCAGCGGTCCTGCCTGTGGCACAACGGGGAACAATGTCATGTGTCATCTGCTATAAGTATTATTAGTTAGTAATGACCTAAATAAAAGCTTTGGCAGAAGAGAGGCAGTAATTCACAGTAACATTTATGTAGTAAGTCCTGTTCCTGGGATAATGCACTCCCAAACTACCCCTCTGAATTCCACAGCAGATGTCCTGGTTTAACCCACTGGAGCAGTTTCCTGAATGAGTGGTATTTGTTTGCAGAACCTCTTTTAGCAGGGTTTTGAAGGAGATGAGGAGGCGTGGATTGCCCTTGGGTTTTGAGACCTACTTGTTGCCAACTGTCTTGGTGAGCTATTAACGGAACATCACTGCTTTGCAGAAATTAACCTGTTTAATTCTTCCCTGTTTTAAGGGTAGAGAATATGGCCATGCGACTGGAAGAAGTAAATGAGCGAGAGCACTGCATGAAGGCCTCTCTGCAGACTGTTGACATCAGGCTTGCTCAGCTGGAAGATATGATGGGACGAATGGTTACTGCCTTAGAAAAAATGACTGGCATAGAGAGAGGTGAGACAACTAAGATACGATCCAGGACCTCATCTGACTGCACTGATGCAGCCTACATTGTGAGACAGAGTAGCTTCAACAGTCAGGAAGGAAACACTTACAAGCTTCAAGAGAGCATTGATCCCACAGGAGAGGAGTCCATGTCCCCAACATCACCTACGATCACATCTCGAATGCGAAGCCACTCTTTCTATGCAACCAATATGAAGGACAAGTGTGGATTGGAAAAGCTGGAAAGCATTTTTAAGGAAAGATCTCCAAGCCTGCATCGGGCAATCAGTTCCCACTCAATAGCAAAAGAAGGAAAGACTCCGTTAGCCCCTACCAGCACTTTGTCAATTGCGCCAGACTCCAGAAGACCTTCGTCTTGTATAGACATCTATGTTTCTGCCATGGATGAGATGCATTCTGACACAGAACCTCTCGAGAGCTCCATAAATATTCTTGGTCCTGGAGATGCAGCTCTGCAGGCTCACATAGCCTCTTCCCTTTTAGCTAGCAGTGCGTACATTAGCAGTGCACCTGGCGAAAAAATTTCTGGCAGGAGTCTTGATTATGAGGAAACCTCTGGAATAGAAACGAGAGCATTTTCTTCAGACTATTCACAAATCACTGATTGTCAAATCCCCTGGGATTCAGACCCTCCCTTGTATCACACTTTAGAGCGATCTAAAAGCAGTCGTTACCTGGCTACAACTCCATTTATTCTGGAGGAAACACCCATCGTAAAATCTCACAGCTTTATGTTCTCTCCATCTCGAAGCTACTTCAGCAGCCTTGGGGTCCCTGTCAAAACAGCTGAATACACAAGTATTACTGACTGCATAGACACAAGATGTGTGAGTGCTCCCCAGGCTATTGCAGAGAGGGCCAGTTTCCCTGGAAGTCTCAGCGGCAAAGTGGAAGACTTGGGGTGCTGCCACCCAGAGAGAGAAGCTGAACTAAGCCATCCAAGCTCTGATCATGAAGATATTGAGGCCAAAGAAAAGAAGGGAATTCCCTTGTCTCCTCAAGACAGCAATGCTACAAGAACTCTGGCCAACAGCATCCCACTTCCAAAAATAGAGCGAGCCAACAGCTACTCTGCAGAGGAGTCCAACATGTTGTATGCACAGCACACACGGAAGAGCTACTCTATCAGTGACAAACTTGACAGACAGCGAAATGCAACAGGCCTGCGGAACCCCTTCGAGAGGAGTAAGTCCTCCAGGCCAGAGAGCAGAGGGGACAACCTGTCCATGAGGAGACTGTCAAGAACAGGAGCCTTCTGCAGCTTTGAAAGCAAACACAGCTAGGCTTAGACAAAACTCACCAGCAGTCAAAGGGTCATCTGCTCTCCAGTCCATTTTCTTACCACAGTTAAAACCAAAAACCTTCACATGACCCCATGTCAACTCCAGTTGGCATTAGCCACTGGTCAAGGGAGCACACTGTCAATCTCAGCATTGCCACTGAGGTACTGTGTCTTGACCCAGTTGACATTTGCACTTAAGGAAAAAAGGAGGGATGAAAGCTTTACAAAGACCTCAGTAAATATGAGGAATAACAAGTCTCCTTTGTGAAGTCAGAAGAAATACATTAACAGGTTCAGATACCTACCTTTTATTAGAAGGCATCCTAAAATCTTTGATCATTATTCAAGTTTTTAAGATGCAGGCATTAACTGGCAAAAAGACATGTACAAATTAAATATTCTAAACTTCTATCACAACCTCTTTTTCATCTATTTCACTGTTGTGATGACTGATGAAAAGCATTTGTTATTTCTGTAGGAACTGGCAGCAAACAAGTCTCCCAAGTCCCTTGCATCCCACACTTGTGGAAATGAAGGAATATGAACACAATAACAACCATAATGTTCATTTGTCTCCTTTTGTATCAAATTCTAGTGCCACAGAAAGTTTATATTTTCAAGAGCAGAAAGGGAAACGAAATGCCTTTGGTACTGCAACTTAAATGGAAGGAGAATTTATGTTAAAGTATCAGGTGATTTCCTGTATGAAACAGGCATTCTAGATTCTAGCACAGCTGAGCAAGCTCAGGATGAATGTAATTAAGCAAAATAGTATATATTTATTTTTTTACCACATTTGTCATCAATATGTTGTCCCACTCAATCAAAGGATGTGATGCAACAGTAAGAACAGGGTGATTGATCAGAGCAAAGCATGGTGATATTGTCAGGTTCTTACTGCTCTGTTCAATTAGGTACACAGATTGGGGAGATTTATCCACCATGCTGCTACCAGGTTCTTCTGGCTGTTCGTTTGAGCTGCCGATTTTCACATCATTCCCTCACCTGAAAATACACACCTTTTTTTTTTTTTTTTCCTGTGGACATAATTATATTTGAACATTTGAAATATAAAAGATTTATCAAGCACTCTGAATCCAGATTCATGTATATAGACTGAAGTTGCTTAAAGGAAAATGTTTTTGTCAGAGGACTGAAAAACACTCAAATTTCTATATCCTTCTAAGGTAAGGTAAAGAACCAAAGTGAAACTGCAAGTGTCTGTAAAGAGCAAAAGCCACCAGTTGTGACTAGGCTTCCACTGTTCAGGAGCGTATCACACAATGACCATTTTTATAGGAGGAAGTGTGTATGAACAGTAGTGCAGTTACGAGTTTTGATTGAAGACAGTTGTAACTTCACTGACCCCACACAAGGGTCCACAATGTCAACCAGAGTTTCATACTTCTCATGACAAGGTGTCCCAGTGGTCGCAGGTGGAAGGGTATGCAGAAGACTGGAAAAGGGTGGAGAAGCATATACTGCAACTGGATCAAAATTTCACACCCTTTATGAAGGCACAACTTTTAAGCTTTTAAAGAGTTGAAGCTAGTGCTGTTAAAACTTAAAACATCTCTACAATTACCAACATCTGTGTAGAACCAGCTTCTTTTTGTTATTAAAAATAAACACATGTGAGTGGGGTACTACTTCTCATTTTTTAAATGAGAATTATCTTTCAAAGGCAGCTTTGACAATGCAGGCTGACATTCTCTCACCAAGTCCTCACCCTGGAAGACTCTGAGCACCATCTGAGAGCTAAGTCCAAAAAGCTACAAATCCAGACAGAAAACTAATCATCAGCCTCAAGAGGCAGAGAAGGTGAACACATTTAGTTAAAAATTCACTGCGTTGGAAAGTTCAGGAAACAAATGCAGCAAGGGGATGTTAAGAACAATGTGGTTCATACTTCCTGCACCAACGTGTTCCTTGCTTTCTTCTATTTGATCAGGCTTTCAATGAGCTAACTCCACCAAGACAGCATGTTTATGCAATTGCCTTGCAGCACATGTGCAGCCTTATGGTCACATGGTGATACCAAGAAAGGTTGGAAACCTTTCTGTGCATTATGAAGCATGCTTGTGGCAGGCTAATTGTTGAACAATAGCAGAATGCCCAAGGGCGAAGGAATTTGCAATTGCTTCAAATGTGCCAACTTCTGTTAGAAGCCTTTTCCTAAGGCTTCTCCAAATCTTTCTATCCTTGGTGAGTAGAGGGGGATATTCTCACTTTGTTTTCTTTGTTACTTTTATGAATGTCTGCTAAAACTGTTGTGAAATCTTTCATCTTCACCGTATTACTGGCCTACTCTAGAGGAATTTCAGATTCATTAGAAATTCCTTAACACTGCTTAGTGAACTAGTTCAAGGCATTGGGTTCTCCTCTGAGGTAGATTTCATCACTTAGTTTGTCAGGGTAAAGGAATTTGCCAAACCTAGAAGCTGTATAAATGTTTAGGATACAGCACCTTATTGATCTGGAGCACACATTCCAGGTAAAATGAAACATGACACTTTATTTACCTCTTTAAAATTGCCATTATATATAAAATGTAAATTCAAATGTTAAAAGTGTGATTGCAAGATGTCAGAACACCACTTTTCCAGAATGTTTCCCATTTATTCTACAATGTGGTTTCTATAGAATATATTATGATGGATGTTAGATTATTTCATTTTCACTTGGATTTTACACATTGCATCAAACTGCTTGTATTTGAATTTGATGATAAATTGCCTGTTCCTTGCAATGGGACCAGACTTCCTGATACTATGATCATTTAGTGAGAATGGAAATCTTAGCATCCATCATCATGTAGCTATAGCATGTGCCATATGACATATTCTATATCAAAGGATAGCTTATGAAATAGACACATATATAGTTGTGACATGTGATAATATTTAGTGAACGTTACAGGACAGTTTTAATATCACATTATGTTGTCTTGTTTATAAATCTGTAACATTCAATAAAATAGCACATGTTGCATCAAGCATTAAGTTCCATTATCCAATTATTAGCTTACATATGGAATATGCATTTCTGGTCACAGTGTGTAAGTTTTGTATGTTTCACACATTTCTTTGTATAGCTCCACTTCAATGTCTGTATGGGCTGATGTATAAACCTCTAATGAGCCACTGTGGGCTGTGACAGATGAGTTGTGATGGTGTGAAAGATGAACTGGCATGTTATGCAAAAGATTATAAGATAAATGAACTTTCATAATATTTTGAAACTCAACTGGGCTTAGCTGTTTGTTTACATATGCTGGTTGACTGAGGAACCTGTGTGCAGTATTTTATAAATATTTTCCTATAGTAGTCTGTTCTGTTGTTAACATGTTTAAGTGATTCTATTCTACAGTTGGGGTATACACTTGTCCTAGGTATTGTATTATAGCACATTATTCTTTCACAATAACAGTGTGATATAACTGAAGTAGTTTCTCTTCCTTACAGTCCAGTCTTTTTTTTTGTGTGTCAAAGAAAATGCATGCATTGTTCCATGAGTTTCTTTGGACTACTAGGAGACTTAACATTTTGCTATTGCCTGCCTGTAAAGATGAATCCAGTTAGGAATGAATTCAAACTTTTGGATGTTTACATTATTTCCATTATGTTTAATCTTTAGCAAAGTAAGTGATTTTTTTTTATTATTTTTAAATAATAATTGTATTTTATGAAATTTGAATACTCAATATAAAATGCGAACCTACAGCAGTGCTCAGACATTTGGCTCTCTCTTTTTTGGAAGAGATAAGGTGCTACATTATTGTTCTTAGCACAAGTGCCAGTTAACAAATGGCAGTGAGGGGATAATTTGAAAACATAATGAAAAACCAAAATATCCATTCATCTACAAACGGAAATCCCTCTGGGTTCCAGACATCAATTACTTTTTTTTTTTTAATTTTCCATTTATAGATTTTTTGGTAAAAAAAAAAGAAAAAAGAAAAACAACAAAACTGATTTGTACCTTTTGTGGAATGGATAGCCTTTTGTCCGGGGATAAATATCTTAATTAGGTATATTTTTTGTATGAGAAGAAAATGATTTGTTTCTTAGAAACTGTCAGTGCATGGAAAATGCAACTACATGAATAACTGCTCAAAAAAATGTGCTGGTAGCAGCACACAGCCTTAGTCCAATGACTGCAGTCAGAGCAAGTATCTGTACTGAGAGCATTAGTTATCAAAGGTATTAGAGTGAACCAGTGAAACAAAATGCTCTGTAAACTCGTGGTGCAGAATTTCAAAACAAGCATAAATGTCTTGTTATGTTGCTCAGGTTAAACACTTAAAGAGGATCACCAGAAGGGAAAATGTGAGTTGGTCATTCCTGGATTTCCCTGGGAATGCTTAAGTAGTTGTGATGTCTCTCCCCTGCTTAAAAATTATAGTATATTTGCATTTTTGCACAAATATGCATAATTGTTTTAACAAAGGTCACATTTTCAGTTCTGTTGAAAGACACTAGGCATAGACCACCTTCTTCAAAAGAAATGGAAAAGATTCCTAGCATAGATTTTTCCTCCAGCCACCTAAAATAAAATCACTGTCCAAACTGGAGTGAAGGAAAGCACTGAGGGTGTGAAACCCTAGTGAAACTGTAGATGGTATTCACTGTCCTTGCCACACATTGGCATAAAGGCAGTAGTATTGCACATGGAGAGACTTTGTTTCTGCACCCCAGTGAGAGTTACCCTGCTTTATAGCCAGTCATACGGTGAACACTACAGATCACACAGGCTTCTCTTTTCCAAGATTGACTACAGCTGTGGTCTGACCAATGCTGGTGCAAATCTGCAGAAAATCCACGGCTTTGAATGGCATAGTCTGACTTTTGTCAGGAGATGGATTTATTCTGCATTTCTAACTCTTTATTACTTTGAACCATGACACAGATTACACTAAATCATCTTCACATTGGAAGTCTAATGAAGGAGCCATTGAGCCAGACTGTGAAACAGTCTCTGACCTTTTAATTTTTGCTGTGTGCTTTCAGATCTGTCATAGAGCCATACAATACTTATTTCAAAAAGCTATTAGGAAAAAATGTTTGGTTATTAAATTGTTTCTGCTGCAGGGAAGTGATAACTCCTGATTATTTTAGTATTTGGGAGGGAGGGGGAAGGGACAGAAGAGGGAATTGTATGTGAAATAGAGTTTTATGCCTGTACAAGAGTAAATTGCATTAAAGTTATATCATTTTTCCACCACTGCACTTGTTGTACATGAGGAGAGTCTATTTGCTGCTGCTGCTGTCTGGAACAGTGTTTGCAATATACTCCACTAATAGCTATTTAATCATTTATTATTTGGACTATCATTTGTAAGTGTATAACAATCATTTATAAAGGGATAAAAATTATTAAAATGTCATTTTAAACAAATTCCTACTAATACTATGCTTTTCAACTATGATTTGTCTAAATGTACATAACTAGGGAAAATGGTCCTTTCCAAAGGTCTACTGGATTCACAATGCACTTTTAGGCTGTGTTTAGATGCATAATAAAAAGCAGAAGTTGGCAATTACTACAGTAGAACTTTCTGAAATTTCTGTAACAATTGTTTTGCAATAAAAAACTATATGTAGATCAAAACATCTTTTCTTTCTGGAGCATTTATTTATGGCCGTTTACTTTCAAAGCAATAAAGCAATGATGCAGTGGCAGCTGCTTTTCTGTAAGATTTCTCACTGCTTCAGTTCTAACTTACCACTTTAAAGAAGACCAAAACATTTACTCTATTGTGCATAGGCATTTTGAATGTTGTAATTTATTTCCACCTCTGAGATCAGGTTTCATTCACATCTCCCTTATTAGTCAATATCAGAACCAAGATGTACTTCTCAGTATGTTTATTTAAAAAGAAGAAATAAGGTGGTTTTTTTCTAGATACCATTTCAGCAAAGGGGGAACATAAGCACTGATTGCAGATCTTCTCTAAATTGCATCCACACAGACTGGAAGAAGCATGCTTGTCTATATGGCAGATGGATGGTATTGCTAGCTCTTCTAGCTAAAAAAGATTCATTAAAAACAAAGGGCAGCAAGTAATTCACCACCTATGGCCTTTTCTGAACTGGTATCTCACCTTGCCCATGAAAGAAGTCATTGTCTCTCCCTCCATGCAGCTACAACCAGCTCTGATGCTTCCTCACAGAAATGCTGAAAAAAACATTACTTACACAGTCTTCCATGGTCA
>JAWWEU010000091.1:5179148-5191158 GCA_035583155.1 Acropternis orthonyx
CTCTCCACCCCTCCTGCTTTTCTTATTCTCTGCCTTTCTCCCCGCCCCGCTGGAACCTATCTGCGCGGTCCCCGGCGCACAGCGGGCTGGGGAAGTTCAGTCCCAGTTCAGGGAACATTTTGTTCTCGGCCAGGCCGTGACACCCCATAGGCAGCACGACCCCTGGCTGCCCCGCCCGCCCGCCCGCCCGCTCGCCCGCAGACACGGCACGGCACGGCACGGCACGGCACGGCTCAGCTCCGCGCGTCTCCCGCCGCTTTCCCGCAAGCCTGCGAACATCGAGATGCTTTTCACTTGCTTTGACACGGGTGGCGAAGGTCCTTTCCCACCAAACTCACCCTCCACTGACTCGAGTTAGAGTGAAAGCACTTTCAAAGAAGGGATGGTGACCTCGGAAAGGTGAGAGCACCACCCCGTTTCTGCAAACACCACTCGGCCAGGGACTAGATAAAGTCCTTTTGCGTTCAACAGTACCTGAACTCCAGGACCGCGGCCTGGATTTGCCACTGATTTCTTCTAACTGGCCTCAAAGGGAAATGACAACATAAATAGGGAACACCTCCTTTCCCCACAGAAAGCCAAACCAAACCCTGGTACATCTTTCAGGAGGCGAGGGTCCCTGCATGGTGTCAGGCTCCTCCCTCCAATGAAAAGTGTGCCCTGTGCACCACGCAACCTGTTAGCCAGTTAAAGGATCAACAGGGTAAAGGATCAAAACGTTAAAGCATCAGAAAAAGGGTTGGATTTTGCCAAGAGGTAGCTGCAATGGGAGTAGCAAAGTGTTGACTGCAGAGATGCTCTCAGCTGTGTGAGAATGTTCCCTGCCGACCTGCATATGTAAATTGCGATGATTCATTCCTTCGGCAGTCACTAGGTCTTGTTACAATTTAAATGTAGAAAAGTGGGACTGGTGCTGTACTTTCACCATATAATATGGCCTTTTTTTTCCTTTTTCTGAAGAAATGGAAATAAATGAAAAAGCCACAAGCATTCCATATACATAAAAGCACTGAGGCTTGTTCTTGCATGATAACCTGTAACAAAACCTGGGTATGGAGAAAAGTATGAGTTCTTACAAACAGCAACAACAAAAAACCAAACTGACACTAAAAACCCATCTACACTCTTCTGATAGTTGGCTCCGAGTGTTAAGTGGGTGCCACCAAAATGAAAATAGAGGTCACCAGAGTGAAGGCTGAGAGGAAGGAAAGGCCATAAAGAAGGAATGCTTCTTGTCCTTAACAATGTAGGTAATAACTGCAGGCTAAAGGTGCATGATAGGGGAAGGCATGCAGGAATCACGAGACTGTGGAGAGATGCAGCTCAGGCCAATGTGCCATGTGGATCTCTATACGGAAGAAGGTTCAGGCCGTGGTACCCTGCTGACACCACCAGGTTACAGAGCCACCTTTCAAAGTGTGTGTGAAAAGATTTGTGGTACTTTACTGTCTTCAATCTCCCAGTACCTGTATGTAAGCAGTTTCCTTCTTTGCTAGTAAATGGAGCACACTGGCAGACAAAGTTCTCGCTTTAGCTTTACCTTAAAGTTACCAAATTCATTGGCAGGTTAAAAAACAAACAGACATTACTCATTCCTAGTATTGCCTTCTTTAACAAAAATATATCTCTGGCCTGAACACATTATTTCTTCATTCCTCTCCTCGAGGACTGAACTTCTGGCTCACTGGTGCATGAGTTTCAAAAAGAGTGAAATTAATTAATTAAATGTGAAATTTACAACTGAAAGAAATTATAAAAAGTCTAACTGCATAGCTCAAACACTGGCTTTCTCATTTAGCAAACAGTCCTTAGTCATTGTTAGTTTTTTATAGTACGTGTATCATTTTTACATTGTGCTATTTCTATATCTGCAGTTCTGGAAGATTAAAACAACTGGTTTTCTACTGAGTTAGGTAGGTGATTATAGAAAAACTGAAAGTTTACTATTTTCTACAAAGCTATGTAGGATTTTACACAACTTCTAATACAAGTTCCTTTCATTTTTTTTTTCCATATTAGTTCCATGTTTCATCTGATATCATTATTTATTTTAAACTGGCATCCTTTTCCCCCCTCTCTGACTCTGATGTCTACACCAATTACTGCAAATATACAAAAATACTTTGATCATTTTAAGATGGAAAAATATTCCTCCTCAATTCACCCATGCTTCCCTCCTTAACTGAACAGATTGAAGTTAGAATCCGATTATTCATAATTAATCTCTGGGCATAACAATGTTTTTATTCCAGCTTCAAAGGAATGACTTCACAAGTTTTTTTCTGTATCTTTTATTTTTTTTAGATAATATGCTGCCCCAATTCTACAGACAGTAGTGAAATGCAAGGAGGTTTTTCTCTATTTTTATATATTGGCAAAAAAATTACAGTTAACAAAAAAGCCAACTGTTGCTTTCATATGAGATAAATTTAGAGATAAATACTTATCATACTGTAGCAAACCTACACCATGTATGTGCATACACACAACATACACACATTTTCCATGAACTTGCAAAATGGCTAGAATAGCTTTTGCAGTGCTGCAAACAGAAAAGACATTGGCTTGCAGAATATCAACAAGATCTCTTTATTCACCTCCATTTTTCAGACAGAAATATCACTATTTAAAATTCATCAGGAAGCAGTTTATACATCTCGGAAGACTTGGTGAGTCTTTGTTTTCATCACTTCAATTTTCAAATTCTTGCTTTTAATTTCAGTGGTTTCTAACACATGATAAGCTACATACTCTACCGTTGTTTACTTAAATCCTAATGCTGTGCTTTAAAGGCACAAATGAAGGTGTTGAATATTTGGCTCTCACACTGAAATGCAGCTGAAACACTTTGGAAGCCCAGAAACTGTAAGGTGATAATACATGTGTACAGCCAAATGATATTAATGCAAAACACAGTTGCCTTGTACTTGACATCAGTGAGGACCGTGTTCCTTTCTGGGCCTCTCATTACAAGAAAGAGGTGCTGGAGCATGTCTAGAGAAGGGCAATGGAGCTGGTGAAGGGTCTGGAGCACAAGCCTCTTGAGAAGCAGCTGAGGGAGCTGGAGTTCAGCCTGGAGAAGAGAAGGCTCATCAGCATGGACCTTATCTCTCTATATAACTTACCTGGAAGGAAGCTGTAACAAGGTGGGGGTCAGTCTTTTCTCCCAGATGAAAAGTGACAGGATAGGAGGAAATGGCCTCAAGTTGTGACAGAGGAGGTTTAGATTGGATATTAGGAAAAATTTCTTCACTGAAAGGCTGATCTGGCATTGGAACAGGCTGCCCAGGCAAGTTACTGAGTGACCGTCCTTGAAGGTATTTAGATGTGTGGATGTGGCTCTTGGGGATACAGTTTAATGGTGAACATGGTGGTGCTGGGTTAGACCTGATGGTCTTAGAAGTCTTTTTCATCATTAAAATTCCTACAAATCTATGAAAGTGGAGAGGTGATGATAGCATCACATAGTAAAGTGGAAGGGAATGTAAGAGGCTGGATCACAGAGAATGGTGAAAGTGAGCACAGAGAATGCTGAAAGGGTGGTCAAAGTTCTGTGGCTTGAATCAGAAATTGGTCAAGAAAACTGAGAACTAACTGAACTGTTCTGAAGTATGATTGCACTATCATGTATTGAGTGGACTGAGAATGGAAATGAAAGGTGAAGAAAGGAGAAATATGTGGCAGTTGTCCGCAAAGCAACATTAGGAGTTGTGTCAAAGCATTAGTAACAAAAGCAAATGTTGAGACTGGACAGTGTCCATTGCTTTCCTCTATGAGGTGAGGCCAAACATTTCAATTGCCTTCCATCCAACAACAGAGAATGGGTAGACAACCTTCTCTACAAGCAACTTAACTCAAGTGTGCCATTTCCAGTTTTCCATCCATAACATTTTATTTAAAGAGTTTTCTTTCTGATGGTGGAGTATAGTCCTACATTTTTCCTATGCTCATGGCTGAACTCCCAGACATGAGATCTCTTCTTTTGGCAGTCTGCTACTATAGAGAAAAAGTAAGGATACACATCTATCATGTCACAGTGATAGAAAACAATACCAGGTGCCTGTTGGAGGAACAAAGGAAAGATAGAGTTGTTGTTCTCCCCAACAGAGATATATATGGCTCTAGCAGGCACTCCAAAACAGGAACATCCATCATCAAACTGCATTTTCCGATGGGACTAGATGCAGCCACAATGGCGAATGCTGTGTAACTGCACAGCCTTTAAAACTGAAAATCAGTCACAATATAAATGGTGCGGAAGACTGTAGAGATGCACAGGTACTGTCTGGTAGCACCATAACCTGTGCTATACTACTCAGTGCTAATAAGGGGTTTGAGTTAGGTTTCAAGTCCCCTTAAAACCATAGCTTGGCTTATTCTTTATCTCATGACATCTGTGCTGAACTGTAAGGTATTAACAAGCAGTTGGCTGAGATTCTTTAACCCTAGCAGTAAATCTGCCCTCTCATACACTATTTAATTTTTTTTTTCCTGTTACACACTAATGCTCTCTCAGGAAAACTACTTCTCTCTCTCTGGTTTTCATTCTCTAAGGTGAGGAGATGCTCAGAAATGCTTAATCAGTTTATTAGTAAGTCATTAGGATTTTTCTTTGTTTGTTTTTTTATTTTTGACTTTAGTGTTCATAATGCAGACAGGAAACAAATACCTGACAAGCCTTCCACACTGGGGTCTGTAAGCGTATGCAAATACTAATCCACTCTGATACTGTCAAGAGCAACAATCTATTACAAGGTTTTTGTGACTACTACTCCCAGCAAATCCACAGCTCTTGGTGGCACTGAGTGGCAGAGGAAAGTTTGTCTTGATTTCTCTGTGAATGATTAAAGTCTTGAGTGATCCCTATTTTTGTATTAAATCAGAATGGGATCAAAAGGCTTTGCTCTCACAAAACCATAGAATAAAAGATCTAAACATGTGAGCAGAGGGAAATAAAGCACCTATTTCAGAGTCAACTCAGATCATAGTTTAGCAACCACATGAAATTTTACTCACTGCAACTTGCACTTCTTATATCTTAGTAAGAAATTACTAACAGAACAATTACACCTAAAGAATGTGATGTAGATTACAATTCATGCTCAGGGACACATTTCAGTTTCCCTTCTCCTCTACCTTTGTTTATTTTTGTGCACAGTGAGGTACCCAGGCCTAGTTAATACTCTAGTTCAGCAACTGCCTTGATCCTTAACAGCTGTAGGAGTTTGTTCAACTGCACACTAAAATCTGAGAATTTTTCTCTTCTGTTTTAGGGAGATTCATTATTAGCATGAATAATAATCCCTAGCCACAGGAATAAAAGTAAGCATGTGAATGCTTCCACAACAGCTACAAACTCTCCTTGCTGTTTTGCTATAGAGTGCCTTGCAATTAAGTTTTGGGGTTTGGTTTTTCTTTTTTTTTTTTTTTCTTTTTCTCTCTTGCATTTCTGCAACATGTATGCCAAAAACAGCACATCCTGCACAACTGAGAGAAATGGGTTAAGAGTATGTGAGATTCTTAAAGACTTGTTTACACATTAAAAGCCAACATACTGTTATGTGAGAAATTTACATATTTCACAAACATAGCGATAATATAGAAACAGCCCAAATATTTGGTGGCTTAGATCTCAGATCCAACCATTTTATCTCACTTGTTTGTAATATAATCAAACCTATTGTTTGGCATTTCCAGCCCTGTTGTGAGCAGTAAAACAGAATGGGGTTTCTGTTAACCAGTCAACATCCACTCTAAGTGTGGATGAAATGAAGTACTAATTAGCTCTCACTCTCTTTTTCAAATATAAACCCTTTGCTAGAGAAGAGCAATACATTTAAACAGGAGCAATACTTAATTGTTTCACAGTAACAAGAGGCAGTTTATAGTTGTAGCTGTCTGCATAAGGCTTCATACTTATAAAACACCCTAGTCTTTCAGTAGGAATGAAGACACATTTTTGGTACTGGTTTCACAGTCTCATCAAGAGCCTTATTAGAAGCTTGCTGGCTTAGAAAGGAGTGGCTGAAGAGGAATGGATGTACACACACCAAGCTGTAGGCACAGAAAATATAGTGGTGGAGGACAGCATCAGAAAGTCGGGAGTTAAAACTACGAAAGACAGCCCAGCAGTGCTGCATAATCAGCCTTATTGACAAATCACAAAGGAAAAGTGTTAAAACAACTTGAACATCAAATCCACATAGGTGCTTTTAATAAAAAGCACTGTCTAGCAAAGCCAGCTTGACCTGATCTCATCAGCCGAGTCATGATGGGTCTGGCCTGTAGCTGAACAAAAGAATTATAGAGAATAATGAGACAGTTCCAAAAACAACCTCAATAATTCAGGAGGTAGCACTGTTCCACTTTGGTCAGAAAGAAACCAGTGAGAAATAGAAATTAGGCAGTTAGGAATGCTGTTCAGCTACCAGTGCAGAGAAACTCATGTCCACATGAGGTAGCTAGAAAGTTGCCATTGCTCTTCTCAGAATTAAAGATTAGAAGTTGAAATTTCCTGTTCAAATTCCAACATAAATAATTATTCTCTGCATATATTTCTGCAGTTGCATGAAAAGCACTCCTCAGTTCTTGCCCTACATTTTTATACTGTTTGAGAATTGACTTTTCTTCATTCCTGTGAGGAAGTAGTTCCTTTCAGCAAAGGATGAAATGATAATTCCCATGCCTTGCTTGTCAAGTATTTGGAGATTCCTCAGGAGGGCACAAAACAGAATGAATATCGTGATCATCTGCTAACTCTCTTGGCAGCCCAAGATAAAGTTATGCAGTCTTACATATGTATTTACCTGCATTGCCTCTCAGAGACTCAGCGGATGATGGTCTGTAAGGATCTTTATTTTCCAAATGCAAATTGCAAATATGTTTGGGTCAGGTGTTCAACACATACTTGCAGGATTTTTTTATACCATGTGTAAAATTGAAGTTGGTTGTGCATATTCATGCCCTACTAGCCACTAGGCAGATTCCTTGTGATTTCCTGTAGTTTTTTCCTTTATTTCATTTTGTTAAAAAATAAAAAATTACTGCTTGAAACAGCAGAAGACCGACTCTGTCAATAGTTCCATAACTGATCAACTCACCAGGAACAATATTGTGGATATAACAGAGCCCATCTAGAGGGTTACTTCACTCTCAAAGACCATCTCTAAGTAACACTTCAGTAACTGAAGAAGTTCACTGATGGCTGAAACTCTGAGATATTGTATCTTTTCAAAAAGAAAGAAAAGGATAATTGGTACTAAATTGTCATATTAGTTTCTAAGGTTCCATTAATTGTTTATTTTGATAGGTCAGCTAGCACTAGTCACTGAAATAAACTGTTTGGGTTTTTTTGCAAAAATGCATTGCTTTATGGTTATTCAGCCTCTTTCAAAAAAAATGTAGGCTTCATCTTTCTTATTGATAACAATCATTATGCGCTAGTGACAAACTGAACACCTCAAGGGATTAATTTAGAGAAGTAGACCCTGTTTTACCTTTATCCTGGCAGTATTTTTCACTGTATGCTGTTTGTGAAAAACAACACCAAATGCAAGAATTATGTTTATTGTTTAAATCACCTAAAAATAAACTGTTTGCATACCTGTTGTGCAACACTGAAAAAAAACGCCACCTGTTCTAAGTGTTGTAGTGTGTTTGTGCAAAACTACAAATTATTCTGTACATCAGTGACAACATCAGCAATACACAGTACTTACTAGGAAAAACAACTAAATTTCATGGAAAGATATCAAGTAATCAATAGACATTGTGACTACAGAAAAGCAGCTTGGAGATGTGGATGCCAGCTTTTAAGAGTATTGTTGAGAGAGCTGTTCCTAAAGGGGAGACATTAACCACTGTTCTAGGCTGTGCATTCCTGCATGCCAGTAGAAACTGGAGAGCAGCATATGTGTAATTAAGATCTCCACTACCATAATCCAGATAAGGCAGGTAGGTGTTTGTGATTGTTCCTATATTCATCACTCATGTGAAGAGAAGTATTGTCTAGAATTGTATGATACTTTATCAGAGTGCTTCCACATCTTTTACATTCTTGTAGGACAGACTAGTGCACAGTGAAATAATATCAGCTATGAAATTGCTGAGTGGCAGTCACTTTGAAACTGTTTGAGAACAAAGGATACAACGACAATTAAAAGCTGGAGTTTTTAAATCAGTTTTATGAGAACAGTGGATTGCAATCCCAAAAAATGCAAGGTTTGTAATTCAACAGAGTAAGTACTACAAAGTGAAGATACTACATGATCTATACACTAACTTCTCAATGATACTTGTGTGCACTTGCAGGATCTCTAACAACTGATTAAAATAAAATTCAATTTGCATCTGTTGAAAGGAACAAATTATTTCTGTATTCACTCTGATACCAATATTATTCCATAAAGCATATTTATCTTGTACGCTAAGAGGGTAAGAGGATCATTAGGGAAATTCCTACTAGCACCTTCAGCAACCTTAGAAGCAGTTAAAATTAGCTCTCAGATTGTGTCCTTATTGACATCTTCTGAGCAGTGTTGTTCTCAGCAGACCTTCTCTGGTACAGCAGATTGAAAGTCAGAAAATCTTAAGACGTAAAATAGAAAGAAAACTATTTGTATTGATGCTGAAATAGGCATCTTAAAGTTGTGTGTAGATGTAAATATACCTAACAGCACATTTAATTTCTTTTCTTGCCTTTCATAGTCAGGGGGAGCATCCCGGGAGGAAGCACCATGATGTACTCATTTCTGCAGACATACCAAAACCTCTTTTGCTATCATGCAGTATCAGCCACCTCTGCTTTAGACAAAACAGAATAGCAAATATTTACTTTTCAATGCAATGAATGCTGAAATTCTCAAAACATTTTCTGGTGTAAACATCAACAGGTAAATTGAATTTCCATTCACAATCTCACACAAAATGTGGTATTATGGGTATAAAAAGGAACAGCATAGTCATTTAATGTTTTTTCTATGGGAAAAAATTTCCTGAAGTTGGCCTTTATTATATGATCTTATATTGAATTCTAATCAGGACAAACTCTGGATCTGAACAGCTCTTGGCATATTCAGCATAGTGAGCAATAAGCTCCTCACAGGTGGAGCTAAACAACCATTGCACACCATGAAGTACCACTTGCAGTATGCAGACAATTACTTAACTTGCAAGACAGGTAATTTACATAAGCATTTATAAAGAACTTTGTGTGTGACACTGGCAGCCAGCAAGAGCTAGTTTTATTATAGTTCTGTTCCGGAAACCAGTGGAGGCATACTTAAATGTCTTTGGACTTTAGGATGCTGAATCCAAAATAAACAGGCAAAATACATGTTCACATTACAGGTCATTAGAAAATATTTTATATTTTCAATTTGTGTTACTGCTTCTGTCTGGTGCAACTTGTCCAGAAACACGCTATATATAACTGGTCTTTTGATTCATTTTTGATCCATTTGTGAGTGGAGGTTCTCAGCCAGAGTAAACCTGGAACATAAAAGGAAAATTTTTCAGATTCTGACACTTTGGGTGAAGGGAGATACATGGTCGTCGACAAAATTAAGACTCTCTTCTCAACTTCTTCAATGAATAAGAATGGATATTTCATACTAGTTTGGTATTTCTAGCATCATTAGTGGCTCCTTGAACAGTATTAATGAGACAATACTAACTTTTACACAGAGAAAAAGACATGGTACTAGAACTACTGCCTGATTCAACCTGCAAGGCTCTCTTGCAGATGTCTTGTTAAATTGCTTCACTTAAAAACTAAACCTTTGCAGCAGTTTCCCAAAATTAAACTATTTGGTTTTGAATGTCAGCATCATTATTTGTACAGTCTAAGGTCACCATGAACTGATTCAGTCTTTCAAAGTTTTTCTCTGTATATGTTGAAGTAAACAAATTGGCCTACAGTTGACTAGATCTACACAGTCCAGGCTTAGCTATTCATTTGAGAGATAAAGTTTACCTGAAATGCTGAACAGCACATTGCTAATGTTGAAGTTCAACACTCCTGACTTTTTTCTGAGCTCTGAACCCACAGCAAGATGTGCCATTTTTCTGATTCAGTGCTGATACTTGTAATAAAAAAAAAAATAAAGGTAGCACTCAACTAAATGCTGTGAGTAACAGTTATTGTTCTTGTTAGGTTTCAAGCAAGTAAAATACATATAAACAGTTGCACAGATAGGTAAATACCTTCATTAAAAAGAAGGAACAGACATTCATAAGGGAATCCTGTCCTTTCACAGTTCTTGCTTCGGAAAATCAAGCACCTTTTAGATCATCTGGTTGTCCAAGTTCTTCAATATATAATTAAATTCATCTAACTAACATCTTGGTTAACTTTTTTTTCCATTCTCTGTACATTTTTTTTTCTCTATATACAGATCGGCAGTCCTACATACACCGTGATCCACCATGGTAAATTTGTATGCACGTAAAATACATGTTTGAGCATGAAGCCTCTACCATTTGTGATGGCAGAGACCCTCCACTGTTAGAGGCACTAGCATATGAGAAGATGAGGTGGAAATTGTTTGGTGGTTCTAAGAAGGAAAAGAAAAATAAGAGATTTCTGCTGCAGACAGCAATGCAACTATGGTGACAGGTTTCTCACTCTGGAACCTTCGCATTGACAGGAATCTGCTCAGCCAATTACTGAGGCAACAGCATGACATCTCATGCTATGTATGCAACAATACTTATGCACTTTTCGTGGATGTGGGTAGAGCCAGAGCTCTGATGTGGGTACTGAAGTTTCCACACTTGATGGAAGAGAGGGCTTGATAGCTCAGACTGTGCTATGCAAACCTGCTCCAGCACTGCCCAAACTAGCAAGTCAACACAGTGAGCATGACCTAATATCTGCTTCATACTAGCAGTTCTCATTGGCTTTAATTTAGCACTGTTTTAACTACCCACACTGGAGCTCACTAGAGCCATTGGCTATCTTGGAAGACAGAGCAGAGCATGCCTTCATCTGCACTACAACAGCTGCCTTGGAAAGGCCTTCAGAGCAAGCATACAAAGTAGAAGGATATTTTGAGCAGTCAGGAAAATACTAGGGATGCACAATTACTTTTAGCCACATACCTTTGTGAAAATTAGGAGTCCTAGTCAAGCCAGAGAAAGGCTTCCCGCAGCTCCCAGTCTGCAGCCTGGACCCCAGATCTGGTGTACTCTGAAGATGTGGCTGTCTTGAAGACATCAGTCCTTAGAGCCAACTGGAGTTTCTTGTTTCTTGAGGAGATAGACACCCACAGGTCTCTCCTTGAAACCAAGTACTCAGACTGTTGGGCTATTCCAAAGAAGATTATATCCAACCTTCTTTTTAAAACCATTTAATTTGATTGAGAGGATGAACCTCTTCTTTAGGATGCTTGGATGGACGAGGGTGAGATCTGAATGCCAGGCTGCTCTGGTCTCAGGGCTCCTTAGTGTTCTGCAGTCAAACATAAAGATAGCACAAAGTCTCTGAGCTGCTCTGAAGCTTGTTTAAAGCAGTTTCTTAAACTCTTCCTCGGGTTACTGCTGCAGACAGCATGGTGTGCCTGACAGGTTTGCTATAGCTGCCTTGATGTCCTTTGCAGGGGTTGAAATCTGGTCAAATTTATAAACCCAATGCTTATTTATATGAAGACTAACTGTCTGAGAGGGCACACAGGAGCTAAAGGAAATTTAAGAGAAGTTAGGAGTTTATGCTCTTTTGGCATTTAGGGTCAGTTATGTAGCAGGTCTTTTCAATTTTGAATTTGTGTAGAGTTTATGTGTCCATATGGTGCTTTGGTTGTCTAAAACCACCTCTGCCTCTCTTGCAAAACAGCCAAAATCAAGTTAGCTAAAGCTCCTTTGCCACAGACTTTAGCTTAAGCTGATTTCAGTGCAAGGCTTACTAGAAGAGATTTTACCTAAACCCAGTATGGCTAATGTTAAACAGGAGTATAGAAAAGGAGTGGCAGTGAAAATCAATGGGTGATTATACAGAAGTGTAAGCCAACAATCT
>JAWWEU010000091.1:5212427-5222586 GCA_035583155.1 Acropternis orthonyx
CACACACGGAAAAACTCTCCTCCCTTTCGGCTGGGGGAAGGGTGTGCAATCCCTGCCTCAGTAACTGAGTCTCTGGGTTATGGCCTTCCCCAGCCTTGTGTACTTCTCCTTAGACCTGAGATTATTGGACAATAGTACCATCTTTCCTATCTCAGGTTTCTGTCAGGTGGCTTAACTCACAGTCCCAATTCCAGCTGGGAGGCATATTCAGGGGGTGGGCTTCAGTGGTCACAGATGAGCAGTTGCTTCTTTGCATAGTTTGATACAGTGGGCAAAGTACTTTGGTGATCGTAACAATGCCATTAACAATTTCAGTCTCTCACATGGGGCAGGATGCCTCAGCTGCTCCCACTGCTCTGCAGTGTTAGTGCCTGACACAGAGCCATATACTAGATGGCTCCACACGTGCAAGATGTATAGCACTCTTCCCACACTCCTGACGGGAACTAGAAAGTTGTTGTGCACCTCCCACTGCCACCTGCTTCCAGGAGCTGTGACAGAAACCGTGAGATAGATAGCAAAAGAGCAGTGCAAATGAAACACTTGCCTCAGATGCTGAGGGCAGGTGCTGGTGCAGAGCAGTGTTGTTAGACGTCTGTACAGCTCCCAGTCCTGCTCCACTGTGTAACTGCAGTCATGGCCTTCACGTGTACAGAGCCTACGCACAGTTTTAATTAATTTGTTTTATACAGGCAGTGGTTGTTCAGAAAGTCTTCCAAGCATGTCCGAAAGCATACAACAGGGAGCCAAGAAATGTGTTCATAACAAAAAAAGTAGTCCCAGCTCAGAATCGCTGGCAGCTGTGCCTACACCGGGCTGAAGCAGTCGGCTGACCTGTGTTCTTCTGCTCCATCCCTGTCTCCTGACTGAGGACCAGCATGGCCATGAGGCGAGGGAGGCAAGCCCAGGGGAAGTAGCAAGGCTGCTGTAACTTACGCAGCCTCACCCATACAGCTCTGCTGCACACTGGTTGGTGTGGAATGGGGAGCCTGTTAGGGAGCACCAAGTCATCAGGACCCTCAACAGTGAAAGCAGCTGCGTTATTAAGAGAGGCTTACTAGGGCTTTCAGAGCTTACTTGGTCAGTCCTTATCCTTCTTTGGCCCTTTGGAGGATGTCAGTGAATCTCCCCAGCCCCCTTTCTCCTTCCTGCAGCTCTGCCATTCTTTCTGCTGCTGGCCATCCTCCTGGTGTCAGGACTGTTCATTCAAGCCTGTAGCCTTTTGTCTCTCCTGTTGTGTCCGGGTAGGACTTCCAAGACTCACTTCTTTGTATATGACTCTTTTTTTGTTGATCTTTGAATGCAAAATGAGCTCATCTGTTGTGCCAAGCTTCAAAGTACCAAGAAATGAGGGAGTTCCTGAGTTTGTTTCTAACTCTTCCAAGCCAGAAAACTCCTGAGATAGTTTTTATATTTCATGGTTGACTATAAATAGCTGTCACATAGCTGTCATTTGTATTACCTTCAGGAGATTCTTAAGAAAGTGAATTGAGGCATCAAACTGCAGCGGTGCATGGTGTCTGTGATGGAAGGCTTTTGTGTGAACTTGAACACCTGATTTCCATCTGTGCTGTGCACTAGGGCCAGCTTGCCAGGCAGGAGATGTTAGGTGTGTGCCCGTAGGCAAAGCCTGTGTCACACACAGAGATGAACTGCAGAGATGTGGGGTGCCAGGACAATAACATGGAGTGCTCTTCTGTCCTTACACCCTTGTTTGTAAAAGCCAAGGTGCAGTGCGGTTTAGGTTAAGGTGTTTAGTTTTGTTATTCACCATTATAACAAACATTTATTCTGCCAGAGCTGTGAATAGTGAAGTCATTTTCCTGTCTAAATCAGCTGTCTGAGAAACTGATACTCTCTGGAGCACCTTGAATTTCCAGGGAAAGGGCTGAGAGGGGAGTATGGGACTTCTCTCTTCAGCTGCATCAGTGTTGCCCTACATGTTTGCAGCTCTGAGACTTCAGTGCTCTCCCTGATGCCTCCATGCTCAGTTGTCCCTGGGCTGAAATGACTTGTACTAGGTGAAGGATTACTTTTGCTTATTTTCTTACAATTACAAGTAATTTTATTCAGTAGAATGGAAGTGTCAGAGGATGAATTCTGGTGGTCCTTTCCCAAACCACAGTAGTGAGCTCAACATGAAAAACATACAGGCACAGGCAGAGCTCATCTGTTGTTCTGACAGTCTTCGGTCATGTAAGGTTCGGCACCAGAGTGTGAGTTTCATGTGGTTGGAGGGGTTTTGGCTTCTGCTGGAGGTGAGACTGGAATCTGATGAAGCAAGTCACCAACAACTCCACAGACACTGGCATCATGGCAGAAAACAAAAGCAGCTTTTCCCCCTCAGCAGCATGTTCTCTGACTTCTCAGCAAAGCTCTTATGTGCTGACCTGCATTACCCCTGCCTCCCTAAATCTCTTGTCATCCTTTCCTCCCCACAGGTGAGCGACCATTCCCCTGCACATGGCCTGACTGCCTTAAAAAGTTCTCTCGCTCCGACGAGCTCACCCGGCACTACCGAACCCACACTGGAGAGAAACAGTTTCGATGCCCCCTCTGCGAGAAGCGGTTCATGCGCAGCGACCACCTGACCAAGCACGCCCGCCGCCACACCGAGTTTCACCCAAGCATGATCAAGCGATCCAAAAAGTCCAGCTCCAGCAGCTCCTTGTGAAGGCAGGGCTGGCCCTGGGAGGGGAGTGGGGGGGAGGCAAGCTGTGGCGAGGATGCAAGGCAGTGGTGCCAGAGCATGAGCATCTGCTGTGGTGCTGGTCACCCTCACAGTCCAAAAGCACATGTAGCCGATGTTACAGTAACAAAGTACTCAGCATCTCCCTCCCTGTCCTCCACCTCCCCTGCCCTACACTGAGAACAAGAGTTTGGAACAAGCGGACTGCGGGGTGAGAGGAGAGAAGGGACAGCCAGCAGAGGAGGCGACCACCTCCTTTAACACAAAGCATTGATACTGGTGTACATACATGTGACTGGGTGGCCTGGCCTGTGCCACCACAGTAGCGTGACCCCAAAGTCTTTGTGATTGCTGTGTCATGAACATGTTTTGTTGAACAGTGTAATGCTGCTTGTATTTAGAGTTTGTCCAGTAAAAACACTTTCCGAGTCACATAAATAACTCAGATAAAAACTCCATAGCACATTGTAGAAGTGGGTTTACTTCCATGTCAGAGTGATTCTGCACTTAAAGAGACTGTTAAGAGAAACATTACTTATGTTACTAATAGCCTCTGATTGATATACTGAAATAAGGCAAATTTATATTCAAGAAGGGCCATTGAAGTAAATGAGTCTTTTTAATTTTTCTTTGTATGTACTATACTTTTGAATATAAGCTGGACTTTTCCAGTAAAAACATGTGTAATTCAAGAAGATACTTAGAGAGAAAAAAAAACAAAAAACAAAAACAAACAAACAAACAAACAACCACACACAAAAAACCCCCCACAACAGCTCAATCATTTTCTGACCATATGTGTATTTAGCTTTGCTATTCGCTTACCTGAAAAAATACAAATCAGCCCAAATAATGTGGTGGGCATGTGGGAGCTGAAGCATATGTCTCTCATATGATCCTGTACTTTACTTGTCAATAATACAGTACTGTACTGTAGAAATGCCAATAACAGTGCTTTATTCTGCTGTGTTTTGTTTGAATGGGTGCATAACAGCAGCTACCATCTCTACAAACTGCTGCTTTTTAAAAGGCTTTTTCTCTTCCTACACTTGCCTTAAAGATTTATTCTCTTCATACTGTGGGCTAACTCCCTTGGAGCCCTATGGGAGTTGTGTGTGCTTATGGAGAGAGTAGATCTTTCCTTAAGAGCACTCTGCTAATGGAAACACCTGAAATTATTGTAAGGAGCACTTTGAAAGTGCTCCTGGCTTCTCTTGATTGCTATTTCTCTAGAGTATGGGGAAAAATGAATAGCTAATTTGAAATACAGAATTAGGTGTGTTGCAATACTCCTTACGACACAAGCTTCTCTTGGTACTTGGCTTTGTACCTGTTTCATGCATGGCACATCAAATGCTGATAAAGGCAATATTACTTTTATTTGAAAGCTATTTTTTGCTCTTTAAGAGGAGCAAAAAGATCACTGAATGAAAACTGTCAGTCATGGTGATTAGCTGAATATTTCGATTTTTTTATGTTAAAAGCATGAAATTTAAGAGATTATCAGTGATATATTTTTCTCCTACCCAGCTGCATAAAGGGGGGAGAATTCTGTTTACACATTATTTTTCCAGAAACATTCTTGTGTTTGTTTTTTATCCCCCCCCCTACAGCGACTTAGGGCCAAATTCATCTTGTGAGTAATCACACTGAAACCTGTAGTGTTTCCACAGCGGATGAGTTTAGGTCATCTTGTAAAATTCTGTACATAAAAAACCTCGTTAGTACACCTGCAATTACAGTATCTTATTGTTTTATCTGATAAAAAGCTTGCATCCTAGGAAAAAAACATAAAAACTGAACTCGGAGAGTAGAGTGTTTTCCTCTACAGTTGTATATGGCTTTCAGCATTAGAAATCAGTTTGCATACTGTGTTTTTACCTGTGTAGTTCGTGATAAATTCTATGTGAAAAAAAACTGCTTTTAAAGCATTGGGGATATTGAACAGTCTGTGGAATAAAAAGGGATGTGTTTTCTTCAGTGAAGACATCAGGAAACCAAGCACACTTTCTACCTCCGTTTCAGCTTTTTGAAACATTTATTTTAGAAACCAAACTTTAATTTCTCGTATTCAAATGGAGTCGTAGAGGGATAGGTTCTTCATAATAAAAACTGGTAGCATCAGTATTTCTATTGATCTAGAAATACAGGAAGTGTTCTGCTTACCAGTACTGATAATGCTGCCTTGTTGAGTGGGGTCAGGGCTTTGAGTAGTCCAGTGAGATTCAAAGGTGCATGCATGTTCATCTTCACTCTTCTCTCTGAAGATCAAGAAAGAATTTGAGTCCATCCTGCAGTCTGGATCATTGCTATTTTGTGGGATGAAGGCAGCACTTGGAAAATTAAAGCCTGATCCTGTGAAACACAAGAGAACCTCACATCCTGTCAACCACAACGGGAAGCCACAGCTGATAAGCAGGTCCTAAATCAGTATGTAGATGTTTGGGTCACTTAGCTACCAGGCTTAACCAATACATAGAAGTAAAGGGTCAGATTTATGATTTCCACCTTGTTTATTTGGGGTAGAATACACATTTAAAGAAACACTGTTGTTCCTGCAAAGTCTGAAAGAATCAACAGAAGGAAGATACTTAGGTCCATGAGACATACAAGGCATGTGTCACCATTGCCAGTGACAAGATCCTGTTTCTGAAAAAACCCTGTCCTAAACAACAATGTATGCTGTATTTCAGCATTGGACAGACAGGATTAATGTGATTCATTAACCACTAACAGAATACGTTGGGAATAATCAGGTTTGGGGATTTCATGTTATTGTTTTGTTCATTTGATTTGGTTTTTCCTATTTTTTTCTTTTAGTTAAAGCAAATAATGGCTTTAACACATAAAACAAACTGCAGGTTAGTTCTTTGCATCTTGAAGTTAAGTTTTGAAGAGTGTTACAAGTGTTGGAAAAGAAAAATCAGGTTCTTTAATACTGTATGTAATTGTACTATTTTGGAAGTACTTAATAGTGCTGAAGTTAGGACAGCTCCTTTCCTTTGTTAAGAAAGCCCATTAGTATAGAGAAGTCATGGCTTTAAAGGTATAGCTATATAACATTCTTCTTTTTGAACAGTTTTTCATGCCCTATATTACAGATCTGTTTTCAGCTTGCAGATGGACTTAGCCCAGACTGGACACATACTTCAAAATGCTGTTTTACAAACTAGTGATCTGTAACACTGTAAAATACCAACTTCCAACAGTTTAATCAGTTTTATTTTTGTACAGTATTCGTATTCTTTATAAGTTATTTTGCTGTCCTGTTTTGTAAATCACATGAAATTGTAAAAAAACGAAAAGAAAAAAAAAAGTAGGCATAAATGTTTTTGTACATATGTATATATATATTGTCCAATTAAAGAAAAAAGGAATAAAAACCCCAAGCATTGTCTTGAATGACTGGAGGCAAGCTATGGTCATATAAACCAGCCTGAATGATTACCAAAAAAATCCTGCTGCCCATGATGAAATCCATGGCTTGCATACTGTATGGACCAGCTTGGAGGGTCTTAGTGTTGCTAGTCATTATTTAGCTTGGGTCTAATTTCTCTGCTTTTCCTAGTTATTCCTTCTATCAGTATAGCAGGGGAGGCAGAGACACAACTTGTAGGGAGGAAAGAGTGTCCTGTCACCTGCATGTTCCAGCTCCCAAGACGTCTGTCTCTCATTGCTCCGTGACTTTTGAGCTCATCCTGGTGCTCTCCCTCACACAGCTGCTCCTTGAGCTAGTGATGCTTCAGCCACACTGCTGTCTTGAGGTTTCCATTGTGTTGGAGGGGTTGCTGCTATATGGAGGTAAAAACCCATCTGTTTAGGAGGGAAAGGCAAGGAACCCTGTGCCAAAAAGTTCACTGACATTTACGGTCACTGACATTACAGTTGCTAAAAGCAACTGCTTACACGAACTAACTTAACCTGGTGCATGGGAACAGTGCTAGGGTATGGCTGCAGGATGAGGCCTGGACCCAAGGGAACATGTAACCTTCCAGCAATGCAGGAGGCAGAGACGGACGGGTGGAAGCATGCCATCTGCATCTGGAACAGAACTTTTAAGTATTTGACTTGATGCTGAGCTGGAGTTTTCTCTTCTTGAGTTGGATGGCCAAGGGAGAAATAAACTCAGCATAAGGTTTTCTTTTTTTGGCTTGTCATTGGTTTTAGGAATAAGGGTTAAGATTTCTCTTCAGTGCTGTAATTGGAAGAGCTACTAAGATCTTCCAAGTGCAGAGAAGGCCTTAGCCTTAGGAGGGTGTTTCCAACACTCAGATCTAGTACACCCTACAAAGTAGTCTCACCAGGCCTGGTGTAAATTTTGACTGGACTAGGTATGTCATATGAGCACTTGGGTAAAGCACAGTGGTGCTGGCAGAATTCAACAGTGGCACTGGGAAGTGACCCTGAACACAGGGCAGCTGACTGAGAGCACAACGTCTACAAGGTTGTGAGGGTCTCTTGTATTTTCATTTTTCCTCTCTGCCAAGGACAGAAGAAAGGAAATGTGCCATACAATCTCTTAAAAGTCCAGTTAAATGCCTGGGGAGTGGTTCAGAAAGCTGCTTACAAGGAAGGATGGCTTTCCTAAGTCTGCCTACTGGGTGACCTGGATGACTTTGATTTCCATAGGGGTCTATAACAACGCTGTTTAGCACTCACTCTTCAAGGGCTAAGAAGTCAGTGGTTTTCTTTCTGCATCAGAGCTCTGTAACAACCACTACTTTCTCCATGGCTTTTGCTTGGGAAACAATCTATTCCAGATTGAGCTCCTTGCACTTCCCAGCCACATCTGACAAATTTCATCAATAGTAACTTAATGCAAACTCGCAATTGGCAGAAGACTGTACTTACCCAAGTATTCTTTAAGGGACTGCCTTAAAGCAGGGGAAGTGTTCTCAATGGGAAGAATTTTGCAGCTACAGTGCTTTCAGTGCTGTGCTCTCCTCAACCGAGAAACTCCCTGACCCCCAAATCACCTTCTCAAACACTTCCAGAAGTATTGTGGAAGTCCCATTTCAAAAAGAGAGGGTGTTGACTGCCATCAGTTCTAATCCTTAACAGATCCTTGTTTCTGTATTATTATACACAGTATTTTTCCAACTCATGTATGGCTTTTGGGGTGAGAGAAAAAAGTCCCTATTGCTTTCAGTTTGTATTTTTGAAATTGCTACAACTATTACTGTTTTTACTGGCTTGTGGTCTCCGATTGACAAGGATAAACATTCTATCACTTTTCATATCAAACCCCATCAGTTTCTATTTCAGTGTTGTCTATTCCCTCTTAGGCCATATAATACCTGGGTGTCTGCATAGTGAAACACAAGGTACAAAGGAAATGGACTGTGTAAACCACAGCATGAGAGGAATCACTGAGGAGGTAAGGGCAGCTCACCATCCCAAGATCCAAGAAAGCCCTATTGGAACTGAGAATACATGGAGAAAGAAACCAGAGACTATATCAGAACTCTTCTGACACCGTGCTAAAAAGGTGAACAGAAAAGTCTTGGGCTTTCCCAATGGCTTTTTCTTCTGCTTTTGGCTAACGGGATGGGGCCAGAAAGACAACAGCAGAAGTTCCAGAATAGGTTTAAGTTACATTAGAGCCTCCTGGGGAGACCCCGTATCACTACATGGGTTTGGGCTCTTCTGCTGTTAGTGACTTCTTTGGTAGTCTTGAATAGTATTTCCAGGCAGAAAAGGCTTTTGAGAGCCTATGAAAAGCCATACATAACTGCTCTGTCAAAAGACACAAGGCCAGGGAAAACCACCGTTGTGTTATTAGCCTGTGCAATGCTGGTGGCAAATCACTGCCTCCATTTCTCTGGAGTGCAGAACGTAACCCAGACCTTATCTAGAAGCCAAGTTACATTCAACTGCTATGTCTAATGAACTACATTTCATATTTAAACTGAAACATTTTAAGAGGGACAGCCTTACTATAAATTTATCCAAACTGACATAAAGGAGATGCTCCCAATATAACTTACTCCAATGGTTTTTCATGAACATACTGATTATTGACATACTGATGCTTAAGGAACAGCGCACACACACTGGAGACTGTACCACTTCAATTATATTTGCATTAAGCCAGTGTATTTTACACAGCAAAGTGCATTTTAAATACCACAAAATTTTTGACCAAAAAACGTCCTTCACGGGCAGGACAGTTCAGCTCAGAAGCAGACACAAAGTGGAATCAGACTCCTCAGCCACAGAGGGCCACAGAAAACTATCACATCAGTGGCTTTTCACATGAAGAAACTTGAAACATCACTGCAGGAGCACAAAGTGAGGCTGACACTGTTGGTGGTGTCTGAGAGCAAGTCCCTTCGCACTCCATCTGTTGATCATCTGCTTTGGATTTAAGCTGTATAATTCTTCAGGAAAACCAACAACTAAGCCAACAACCAAATACCTGGGGCGGGGGGAGGGCAGGGAAAAAAAGGGCCCAAAACAAAAACACCAAACCAAACACCAACCATCCAAAAACCTTTATTGTCCATGAAAAAGCTATTACATAACCCAAACGGAGGTAAACCAATGTTAATGGACCGCAGTTAACACCAAGCTGCATATTGTTCAGTCTATAGCTTTGGTTTACAATTTGGTGAAGGGGAAATTGGAGACTTTGCCCCTTTAAATTATATGATCTAGACTCACTCTGAACCTTCCACGTTTGCATGTTACCTGTGCCATCTTATGCTCTCTGTTCTTTTTCAAGGCTCCTTGATATCTTTTGCCACCATCTTGAGTTATCACCTGTTCCCTCCTTGTTCCTTCTTGCAAAATCAGATTTGTCCTCTACTGTGCATGGTTCCTTATCCCCAACAAAGTGAATTCTGTCATTCCTTTTCAGCTGACTTGCCATGTTCTCATATCCATGCTTCCCAAAGAGGTCAGTCTGTGAGCAGGTGACTTGCTCTTCTATGAGTATACAAGGAGCCAAGGTATTTGCCCAGATATCATGTAGCTCCAAGTGCAAATAATGACAGGTGTTTAACGTTTTGAGACTAACATAACACAGCTCAGTGCCAGTCAGCCACTCGCTGGCTCTCCCCCAGTGGGATGGGACAAAGAATCAGAAGGGTAAAAGTGAGACAACTCGTGGGTTGAGATAAAGACCGTGTAAAAGCAAAAGCAGTATGCACAAGGAAAGGAAAACAAGGAATTCACTCACTAATTCACATCATCAACAGCCAGGTGTTCAGCTATTCCTCCAGAAAATCAGGGCTCCATCACACACAGCGGTTACTTAGGAAAACCTAACTCCAAATGTCCCTCCTTCCCCTAGCTTTCACTGCTAAGGACAATGTCATGTGGCATGAGACAGCCCTTTAGTCAGTTGGGGTCAGCTCTCCTGCCTGTGTCCCTTCCCAGCTTCTTGCACACTCCTTATGCTACTGGAGCAGTGCGAGAACCAGGAAAGAACTCAGTGCGGTGAAAGCACCACTCAGCAATAGCTAAAAC
>JAWWEU010000091.1:5226385-5254588 GCA_035583155.1 Acropternis orthonyx
GGAGAAAATGACCACTGTAAAAGGCTTGGAAAAAACCCCATGCACTTCAAATCCGTCATACATTTGCGTAAGCTTTAAGAATCAAAGTTTTTAATTATCCAGTCTTTGCAAGTTCTCCTCTTGGACAACTTACGGAGTCTTGAAAGCCAGATATTTCAAAACATGTCTACAAAAACATTTTATACATCTATATATCTATAGCTACATATCACTGTTCATCCAGCATTGCAAGTCGCCGTCGTCGCTTCCTGAAATCTTTTATGTTCCATTTTTTTGACTTCACCAAAAAAGGTCCATTGTAGACAAACAGCACAGTCATCTTGTCACTGTAAGTGAGATTCTGCAGGAGCTAGTGAAAAACACAAAAAACAAAGTCAAAACAACTAGATGTTTTCCATTATATAAACAAAAGGAATGGGGTCTACATGAAACCTTAGATCTCAAACAGTCAATATGGCACGATGATAGCCTTTCTGACAGATGATGTACACTTGTTCCAAGAAACCCTGTCAAAGAGACTCCACTCATTTTTCTGGCGAATTCCATGTATCACTACTCTTACTGAAAGAAAATCTTTGTATCTAATCTGTACCTTCTTACTGCAAACAGTCTCAGTACTTTTTTCTGTATCCACAATGGGGACAGAATACTAGCTGTTCTTCCGTTTTTCCCAGGGTAAGACAGGAAGTAGATTTACTTGTGTACAATTACTATATCTCTCTTTAGCTTTATGCTCCTCTGAGCTAAGCAATTTCCATTAGTGTAAACTCAAAACAATTAAAACTACTTAGAAGTTGCACTGCTGTCTTCTGGAGTAACTCCAGCCCCCCCATACTATTTTTTTGAAGTGTAACAACCAAAGCTGGACACTTACTATAATCCAAATCTTGCCAGGCACAAACCCAGCAGACAGAGGTACCATGCAAGCTGCAGGGTTGTGTGCAGTGCTCAGGAAGGGATTTAGTAATTTATTTGTAACTGATGCTCCACTTGTCATCCACAAAAACTTCTGTCTCGCCAGTCATTTAGGCATTTATGCCTTAGAACAGATGCTGTTGTTGATTTTTCCCATTTATGTACCAAATTTTATGCTTGTCTGTAATCAAATGGATTCTGTTTTCAAATAAAGTTACCTAACCTAAGATTGTTTAGAATTCTGATCTTGCTTTGCAGAAAAAAATATTAACTCCCAACATGGTGATTATTCATATATTTAACAAATGTAATCTGTTTCAAGCACAGATTCGTATTAAAAATGCTGGTTTTCAAATCCCCTTCTAAAAAACACATTCAGTTCATCTACTCATTGTGACAATGACTTAAAACTACTCAGAATACAATTTTCCTAATCAACTTCACTGCATATTGGGACTCTTCTAGTTCTTATGACATCAGCAGCACTAGCCTGCTCCTGCTCCTGCTCCTCCTCTAGTATCATCATCTGACTTGTCTGGAAGATGGTCTCTGCTACAATCTCAATGCTGTGTTAGCTAGAGGCACTACCTTTTACAGCCTTGTTCCATGGTAACCCTATCCACTGGTGGTCACCACATGGTACTTCCAGTGAATGGGTTTTTGAGGACATGAGCCCTGGTCTAAGTTGTCTGAATTCTTGCCAGGACTGCCCTTAAAATGGATAAATCCTCATATTTACCCTTTAATAAAAAATTCTTAGGTAAAACAGCGCCAAGTTATACAGTGTTTACAGGGGTATTATCACAAATCCCAGTTCTTCCACAATGAATTTTTAATTTCATTTTCTGCCACGCACCTTTGGTGTAAGGAAGAAATACTGAGATGTGCTTTTTTTACAAGCAGTTTCCACAACCATTTCAAAAACTCTTCTCTCATTCACTGCGTCCATTCCCTAAAAGAGGGGGAGAGGGGGGAAAAAAAGGTCTGTTCTCTCCACTGTGTCATAAGCATCTGCATATATCAAATGCAATACTGCACTACTGATCCTCACCTGATTTATTTCATCAACAACCCTGAAAGGACATTTGTTGAGTTCTTGCAGAGCCATCAGGTACAATATAGTGGAAACACTCTTCTCACCGCCACTCTGATGATACGGTGTCAACTCATGAAGTTTAGAGCTATTGTGGAATTTGACTCTAATACGAATCCCATACTTATCGTACTCCTCCTGTAAAAGTCAGTACCTGTCAGACTCAATCTCTTTGTACTACAGCTTATTCTATAATTATGTGCAAATTGAAGAAATTTATGACAAATGTTCTACAGGGCACTACAAACTATTCAGTTTCAACTTAAAATCAATATATTAATTATGTTTCATCTATTTTCCTTAAATCCATCTATTCTTGCTAGAGAATTTTCAATACCACTTCTTCCCCATGGCAACGATTTGTTCATTTCTGAATCCTTAGTAAGAAAGGCTTCATACACATTAAGAACATCAAGAGGAAAAAAAGTCTTGCCTAGAAAAAGAAGAAAGCAATGTCCCAGTCATCAGAAACAAAAATTAGGGCATTAGCATATGAGTTAGTATCAGCTTGAATGGAGGACTAAGGATGCGTGTAGGTTAAGATTCCACCTGAACCTCTTCAAGTACAAGTAGTCCAAAATTCACAGCAGCAATTTCCTTTTCATACTTAATACAGGAAAACCACATACAAAGATTCCAACCCTGGCTTTTCTTTAACAGCAAAGTGACACTTGTCAGCAACCTGAGTCAATGATACAAAGTGTCAGGCAACAGATGTGGTTCAAAAGAAGGATTATGCAAGGAAATACCTTTGTGATTCAGAGAAAAAAAGAAATAATCAGACAACTCATTAGTATTTCTGAAGCTGTGTTCAGTTGTTCTGATCTCAACAACTTCATGTAAGGAGAAATAAAAACCAGGATCTAAGGCCTCTAGGCCCACTGTAATTTCAGATCCATCGGCACAGACTGAAACTAGGCTCATGAAACTGAACAAGGTACAGGCTAGCAAAACGTCAGGTAAGAAAGATTTACCCTCCAACACAGCCACAATGGCATCAGAAAGTCAGGCCTTTGTTGCCACAATGTTTGGAATGTCAGTTCACATAACTGACCAGACATTCAAGACCCAACAAGAACAATGCTCAAAACTCCCTGTGGGGAAATCAAGGAACGTGAGGATTGTCACAGCCAGCTGCATTCTGATTACCAAGTGTTACCAAAGGTAAGTCAGAATGTTCACTGAGGCTTCTGCTTGGATGCCAATGAATAACCCAGCAAAGTGTTCAACACAGTATCACATCAGAATCACAGAATCCGTTAGGTTGGAAAAGGCCTCAGACCATCGAGTCCAACCTATGACCGAATACCACCGTGTCAACTAGACCATGGCAATCTTTCCTACACACCTCCAGGGACAGTGACTCCACCACCTCCTTGGGCAGTCCATTCCAATGTCTAATCTCCCTTTCTGGGAAGAAATTCCTCCTAATGGCCAAGATTCCTCCTATTACTGTCACTAAGGATATCAACAGATCTCAAGGTTTCTGCAGGGCAGGCTAGCAGAGCCTTGAACTTCAGTGTCACAGAAATATTTCTAAGAAAAGATAATTCTATCTCAAGAGTGTATCTCTTCTGTCTACAGGTCAGGCAAAAGATTCTCTTGCAGAGAAGGGTAAGAAATCCAAAATCGAGAGCAGATTATCCAACTTTCCACATTTTTGCCACTGATCTCCTGAGGAAGAAAGTTTTGGTCACTGGCACAATACCACTACCTAACCTCTTAAAACTATTTGTGACATCTTTGCTATAGAAAAGTCAGACCTTCCAACAAAGATACTCAAAAAGACAGTTCAGACTCCTTTTGCTTTTGAACTGGTTTAGTGTTGCTGCTGTGTGCTCTCTCTCTCAACTTACTTTTACCTAAAACGCAGTTTTTGTGTAATATAGATCCGACTCTTCAGGTAACTATCAGAAGACCTGAAAAGTTCATGTTTTAGTGTCCTACTGTTTCATAATACAGGTCTCCATGTAAACATTTTTTTATGCAGTTCATATAAAGAGCCTTGTAGGACACTATTCTGCCCTGATTAATAACTAGCACTCCAAATATTGTAAGAAAAGCTGCTCAAGTTAATTTAAAATAGCAAAAAAAGCCCAAGTTTTAGTGTTAACTTTCACTACAGTGGAGCCTATGTATTAGCATATGAAAGTCTTGAAATCATCATTACAGAGGTCAATTTAAAACAGAATACCAAATTTCTCTTCTGCCCACTACTACTCCCCAAATTCTACTGATGCTTTAAACTCTTCATCTGAGGTAAACCCTACCTATAGATGTTACTGAGAGCATAACAGGATGGGCTCAATGACTGCTGCTTCCAGAACAGACAAAATGCCAGCAGACTCCAGTAGAAACAACTTTTAGAACCAAGTCAACAGCTAATAATAGTAGATTTAGATGATAATAGAGGAACACAGATCAGCTAAAAACGCAAAATCAAATCACTAATTTCATCAATCTGAGTCACAGCTAAAGTAAATACAATGCCTCTAACCAAGCTCTGTAAGTTGAAAGCCTATTCCCAGAGTCAAGAGGTGGTCCTATTCATCTGGATAAAGATCCACCTTTCTTCAATCAGACTGGTAAGTCAGTTCTACTACACAAAAAGTGTTCAGTAAAAGTTTATTTTTTTAAAAAGAACATCTCTCAGTGAAAATTTCCTCTAGCAATATATGAGCAAAAGATAATGCAGAAAAAGGTTATTCTCCCATATGAGAAATAACTCATACCTCATTTTCCACATGAAGATCAACTTCACCAACACACTGCATAGAACTAAAGAACTTACTGAACTTCTCATTAATTTGTTCAATCATCTCTTTCAAGAGGCTTAGCCACCTTTCTTTGACCTATAAAGAGACATACCCATGTAAAACCAGCTTAAAACTGAATTCCCCTTTAGAGACAGCATTTAAAGAAACATCATAATTAGGGAAGCTAACATCTCAGTTTACACACAAGACAATCTGAAATGTTACCCTTTATTTCTGTACATAATTTCATTGTATAATGTAAAATGATGTAAGATTATAATGATACCAAAGTGATAACTTGAGTTATTACCTGTGAGATGTGTTGCTTAGAGTTATCCAATTCATTTTTCTTTTCCTCTAGGTATTTAGTTAACTGCTCTATTTCTTTTGTTTGTTTATTGTATTCTTCAACAACCTGCCAGAATAAAAAAATAAAAATAAAAGAGTCAACATAACATTTCCCGATTCTAACCTTGGATGTAAAAATACCACACTGCACTGATACTGTTCAAACACAATTATATAGACTACTGCACTGCACACTATTTATAGCTTTACAGCAAAAAAACTGCAAAGCATTGCCTCTTTCATATCCCTGCAAACTTTTTTTTTTTTTTTTTTGGTAAAAGGCACAGAACACACGGTTCTCTGGGAAGAACCTACTTAAAATTTGAAAATGCAGAACCTGGCATTTACAGAATTGTTCCTGCTGTCTAGCTTTTTATACCTATACCAAGGGATCTAGCACAGAGTGGGTAGCAAGTACAATGCAGGGAGAGGAGGAGGAAGAGGGGGCAGAGAGGAAGCAGCGAACATACCAAAGCATTCAGGCCTGTGAAACAGGAGGCCCTGGTTTTCTCTTCATTCAGGAAAGCATCAATTTCCTCCAATGTGTTTGGAAGAGTCTGAAAAGCCTATAAGAGAAAGGATACATGTGTTACAAAGCAATACTAATGAATGACTCAAGTTTTCTAAAAAGAAATTGAAAACCATAAAATATTCTATTACTTTTAATCAAGATGTTGCGTATTCAAAATTTAACACAGCAAGATGCGCTCTCACAAACTACTCTGGACAGAGAAGGAACCCAGAAAAATATGGCCCCTAATTATTTCTGTGGACACAAGACTATGGATTTTAATTGAAATCACAGATCAAAGGGATAGAGAGTATCCCAGCACTATTTGAAGGTGCTTTATAAGGTTAAGTGACAGTAACAGAAGTACCCATGATCCTTTAGTGGGAGCCTTCTAATATAAAATAGAGAATACTCTTTGCAGAAGAAGTTAAAAACTCAAGAGAGATGTGGAGATTTGTTTTTGTACATACTATTTGAAATTCTTTTGGAAGATCTTGATCTGGACTCAAATTGCAGGCCTGTTGAGCTTGTTTCATCAGCTCCTTGCAATTCACATAAAGAACTTGCTTCTTATCATCCAGTTCCAAAAACCGTTGCTGTTAGAAATATTAAAGATATCAAAAAAACAAGCCACCTTATGTTAAAACTTTTTTATAAATTTCCAGATATGACAAGAGCACACTGGCAACACACCACAGGTGAAGCTGAAAAAGTGAAATCAGACTGTTAGAATATAGCAAAAAATTGTTTCAACAAACAGAACTCATAACTCTCTGCTCCAAGTCAACAGGTGCCAAGGTATACTATCAAAATCAAGTTCTTCTAACACAGCTAAATTTATTTTCTCTCAACTAAAAAAAGTGTGCATGTAGATTCAATAGATGTCTCAAATTAACTGTTTTACAGGAAATAACCCATAAGCCAAAACACAACTGTTGTGAGCCTCATATTAGCTCACATATAAATGTATTTATCTCCTTGGGAACACAGTGGACATGATATACATGAATTGGTTATTTCAGTGGAAATTTTACCAAGTAAACATCATAATTACACAATCAGAAGTACCTACTTTGCTGTTTCATATTCTACCTCTGTTATACTAGGAAAATATAAAACAAAACCACACTACTTTTAAACGAGTGCAGAAAAGTAAGTGAAAAGCAGGTATGGTTCTGGTTTCACAGCAGTCTCAAGACTAAACTCTTTGGAACTTAGTACAGGTAAGCAGCTAACTCAGTCTATGGCTGTTGTAATGCAGTTGTTTTAACAGGAGCTAAAATTCAGTATACAAAATATGGCACTTTCATGAAACACCAAGCTAACAGTTATGTCAGCTAAGCAGTATTCAGGCAAAAGAACTTGGAAAGCCTGAAGTATCCTCCCCATCTCACCCAAGCAATCGCACTCTCTCATCTCTCTACATGCGGCCTGCTGCTTCCAACTGCTGAGCCTGCAGTGCTTGGGAGTGATTGTTCACTGCAGTCTCCCTGCTCAGGTGAACATCACCACAAGTTAGCTGGGAGATGTCAACCACTCAGAAGAGAAAAGAACTATATACAAACATACTGGTGAGGTTTAATGCATGTTAATTTACTATACGTTTGCTCAGTGATCCCACATACAATCCATTTTTTTAACTGGCAGGTACGCTGTGAGAATACACTGTTTCCACTTTTTTCAGAGACACAAAATTCTAGCTAAAAAATCCATATGCACAATATTTTCCTCTGGAACTTTCTTCTGACCATTTGGAAAGTTTAGTTATGTTCCCACATTTGTGAGAGTTTTATCTTCCCAATTTTTTTTTGTTGTGTGTTTCAGTTAAATATAGGAGCCCTCCAGTGGTGAAAAAAATTCAAAGCTTTCATTTGGAGATTATATAGGCAGAGAAATGCTTATTCCACAACTTTAAGATACAGGACACAGACAGTGATAGCAACTCTCACTATTTTCTGGCAATTTAATTCATCTTTATCCATTAAATATAACAGAAGCAGCAACAGATAAGATTGTAAGTGATCATCCATGTAGTTCTCAAATTAGACTCAAGAACTGAGCTGCTGTTCTCCGCATGTATAAACTCAAAAATCCTGTTCTTCCTACGCTCTCCATCAAGCACTAGATTTTGCATTAGAGAATAAGAAATACACAATCTCCAGAAACACACTGTATTTTTCTACACTGTTTCAGAAAGGTTGAGGGAATAAAAAAAAAAGATCACCCATTTTACTTCATGAAGTCAATTCCAGAAAAGGAGGGAAATGTCACAGGGGTGGCAAGGAGGACTGGCATTAGAGCTGTACGGATAAAACAACTGTAAATGGAAGATGTCTGTCTTTCTGTTTACAACCAAGATCTTATCTTATACCGAATTGGCATAAATAAACCTGTACAGCACAACACTTATATTCCACTGGATATCTGCATATGCCCTGTAATACATTAAACTAGCATTTTTTTTGAATGTTTTACAAAGTTCTAAATTAAAATGGGACCCAGAAATTTAAAGCCAACCAGCTCAACCTGACATGTATTTGACTTCATGACAATGAAGGCAAAGGATCCAGTCAGCAGCACCTATACTTCTTTAATACAAGCAGCACTGATTTTATACTTATGTGTTTAACCATTTCCAGAGCCCAAGTCAGTTCTGAATCATCTGATGTGGGCAATCTGAACTCTCAATTGCACCTAAATTTTCCACTTGAAGCCCTGCAGAGCTGCCTGGAAAAAGATTTTGAGGTGATCTCTAGATACTGAAAATGCAAATTAGATTTGACATTGAATATGCCTGACCCAAGCTAAGTCAATTGAAATTCTTCAGGGAAGAGGAAGATACATGTTTGGCAGTGGAAACTTCAGTACTCAACAGAAAGACTGGAAAGCAATATACATTTGATGTGATTATGAAGCGTGTACTAGAATAAATGCACTGACAGTTCAATAAAAAGCTAGGTTTCAATTTTCATTCAGCTTTGCCAATTTACCAATGTCATGGCCACATGCTAAATTTAGAGAGATATAAGTAAATAGACAAGTTTTGATTCCTTCCCCCTCTTATATAAGTATTAATATGTATTAAAAACTACATGTCAGTGTTAAGGTTCCTGTTAATTTCCTGACGGTGTTTCAATAAAACAATCTCGATAAAAAGATTAATTCTAAGAACTGCCATTTTGAATAGAGATGCTACCACATAAAAAATGGTAAGTCTAGACAGAACTTTAAATTTGTTTCAGCCAACAAGTGTAAGAACCAGCTTGGAAACAGCTGTATCCAGGTACTTCAGGAAAGTTCTGTACTAGTACAGAGCTGCAATTACAGTTTCCATAAAGGCATCTACCAAACAGCAAAAATCAATTCTACATGCACAAGCAACTCGTACTCTGTTGTGCTCTTCACTACTGTGACTGGTTTTATGCAAAATAAGGAGCTAGTTAGAGAGAACACAGCTAACGCTTGTGAACGTCTTCTCGTGAATTCGTGTTTGAACCTCCATGCTTGTAAATTAACAAGCTATCAAAGCAAGTCAGTTAGGAGGACTTTCAAACAACCATCATGAACAAACATGCAGGCAACTGCAGCAATTACGTTATGAGTAGTTGGGGTTAACAATCCTCCTTAATGTTCAGTACGGGTCCCAGTCACAGCTTTCCTTACTGGGCTCATTAAATAAATTAAATACAAGGATAAGCTATCACTAAGGTGCCCACTTGAACTGTAATGACAAAATACAAACCCCAGAAATCTGTTGTTGCTAACTGGATTAGTTAAAAAACATGCACTTTTTGGGCCTTTCCACTTAAGATCCACCATCAAGCAATACACATGCTGCTTTCTCCACAGTATGCTACTGTCAAGACCTCACAGAAGGAGGATATGGGACCTCCTCTTAGACGTACCAAGTGGGGTTTCTGTTTGGTTCAAATTTCAATCAGATATTTACTCAGGTACTATAAAAACTCAATTTATTAGAAAGCATCCAAAGGAGGGCCACAAAGATGGTGAAGGGCCTTGATGGGAAGCTGTATGAGGAGCAGCTGAGGTCACTTGGTGTGTTCAGCCTGGAGAAGAGGAGACTGACAGGAGACCTCATTGCAGTTACAACTTCCTTGCAAGGGTAAGAGGAGGGGCAGGCACTGATCTCTTCTCTGTGGAGACCAGGGACAGGACCCAAGGGAATGGCCTGAAGACATGTCAGGGAAGGTTTAGGTTGGATATCAGAATGAGGTTCTTCACCCAGAGGGTGGCTGGGCAATGGAACAGGCTCCTCAGGGAAGTGGTCACAGAACCAAGCCTGTGAGAGTTCAAGAAGTGTTTGTGATTCTTGGGATGGTCCTGTGCAGGGCCAGGAGCTGGACCCTGTGGGTCCCTTCTAACTCAGGAAATTCTGATTCCAAGACTGCTTGGGACAAACACCATGACTAAGTGCTAAGTATTAACAAAGTTCTGCAGTTTCTTTGGCTGATACCCACCACTTTCAATGAAAACAGCATAACTAGCACATAATCTACAAAGATATTTGATGATTAAATAGAGAATTAATGGTCCAGTAACTGTAATGTTAAGGCTTCAATTTCTTTCACTACAGAGCTCTTGTACAGTCTACTTACTTTTGTATCTATTTGGCTTCCTCATATTTGTGGGTTTATTTATTTTATAAAACCATGCAGCAACAGTTAATTTGAGATTAAGCTAAGAAATCCTGAGTCTTCCCCATGAAAGTGTATCATTTAAAGCAGAAAATAAGAAATAAACTCCAGACTGTACAACATAAATCATCCACAGGGCAATACAGGAATGAGAACTTTTAAGAAAAAGGGAGCTAAGAACTTAATTCAGAGACTCAAGATGCAGCACAGGGGAAGTATAGCTTTGGATTTCCATGTACATGAAAACTTCAGATGCATTTGAATGCTCAGAGGAGTTTTTCTCCAGAGCAGGTAAACTTTCTGGAAATTCTAACAACTGGGATTATTAATTTTAGGGGTTTGCTTGTTTCAATGTTCCTTGAGCCACCCATCAAAAATAGAAACTCTGACATGATCTCTTCTGTTGATGAGGTTGAATGTAACCCAGTAATGACAACTAATGAGACACCACCTGAATCAAGCACCTCTCACTAGGGAAGGAGGCAATTATTGTTTAAGAACTATCACAACATCTACCTCACAAAAACACAACAAAGATGTGGACAGAGACAATTAACATTACATTCCCAGTGACAATACACACTACTCACACAAGGTTCCTTGTCCTCCTACTCCTTACTGAGCTCCAGCAATAGTCATTTACAGGGGATTTTAATAAACTCTGAGTAACCGGTGTATCATATATGAGAACTGATGCAACAGCTATTTTCCAAATAACATGCTGGACTTGTCTGTGTCTTCAAGTTACTTTTTGCTCCTCTTAGGAAGTTCTCCTCTGTCCAGTTTTCCTACAAGTGATGGTAACTACAACCTCAAGTGGCCTTCTAAAGACACGCCAAGGTCATCCTTTTTGGAAGTACATATTGATATCCATGCAAAATAACTATCACCTTTTGAACTGCTTTCCAGTTTTTATTTTTATGGATCCAATAGAATTAGCAGTAGGTTACAGTTAACCTGACTCTTGCAAGACAAGGGAAGAAAAAAATCTTACCCCCTTGCTTTGACAGTTTATTCCCCAGTGCACTGAAAGATTGTGCTACTACACAAATACAAAAATGTGACAATCCATGAGCATTACATCATCCTCTGCTCTTAGAAAAGAGTACCTGGAAAGAGTACTGTGGAAAAAAACCTGTGGAACTAATTCCTCAGAGAATGTCTTTTTATGTGAATGCAGCATAGCTTCCTAATATGATCAGTACAAGGACTGTTCATCCTCCTTTCTATCCTCCAAAAAAGGCATTTAATTGCGGTATGAGGCAATGAGCTATGAAAGAAAGGGAAAATAGCTCTGTTCCGCTGCTGCACTTTCTGGTTCATCTTGAGCTTGTATTTCCCATGTGGGTCAGCGTTACTTGTCCATGGACAGACTTGGAAGAAAAATAACACTTCCAAGTAACTTCCTTTTTACACACACTATGCATTTAAAAAAAAAAGATCCAGGGTATGATAATTGTTAAAGTTCTGGGAAATTATGCTCACCTGCCTTAACTGAGGAAAGCAAAGCTCCTATTCAGCTTTAAATGAAAAGGCTGAAGTACAACAGAAATTAAGGCTAAATATTTAGCAGTACTAATACTCAT
Organism: Acropternis orthonyx; assembly: GCA_035583155.1. Classification (NCBI taxonomy): domain Eukaryota; kingdom Metazoa; phylum Chordata; class Aves; order Passeriformes; family Rhinocryptidae; genus Acropternis; species Acropternis orthonyx. Next base: position 5,238,250 of record JAWWEU010000091.1, read on the forward strand.
TTCTAAACAAAGACGTTGAATTATCCACCATAAAGGTTTCCACATAAGATGTTTTCATAGTAGATATCCCAGTATTCATAGAAGTTGTTACCTCTGCAGCTTTTAGCTGGGCACTTCCTTCTTTATACTCTGATTCTAGTCTGTCGTTCTCAGCAGTCGCCCTAATCCTTTGAAGAGTCAAAACTCCGTTGAGGATGCTCAGTGGTATGATATCCTACATAGAAAACAGTACAGGAAATTTTTTTTTCCAACAGAGACTCAAAATTTATAAAATCACTATCTGGCTTTAGAAACTATCCCATTTTTTCCAGTTGTAACATACAGTATCACACTGTGTTCAGCTCATCAACACTGCTGTCAAATTCAATGAAAAAGAAAGATGACTTATTGGTGACCCAAGGTACTTTTATCTCTAAATACATGTATATATACACACACATGTGTACATCACTGTCAACCAAACAGAGATACAGAGATATATATATATATATAGATACATATATCACTTTCAGCCAAATAATTCTACATAAAAAAAACCCCCACATTCTCCTTCCCTTCACCATGTATCTACATGTGAAATATAAGAAAAGCCAAGGCCATCTCCGTTGTTTCTTAGACACAGAATTTGGTTGATGTTGTGGTGGATTTTGGTGGATGTCATATGTCACACACAGAGACAAAAAAAGGTCATAAAATAATGGCAATGCAAGTTGACTGACCAGATGTACAGTGACTCTAGCATCTTGTGTCTTAACTGGAGCAGTGTATGACAACAGAAGGAGGCCCTATTTGGGAAGCTTCAAAACAGGCTTTAGTGATTCCCAGAACCTGGTTTGATAATGTTGACATTAAAACATTTAAACAAGTCCGCCTCAGGAATGATCTAGAGGCTTCAAAATCAGCAACAGATTCTTAACTATGTGAAGTAGCTTCAAACTTCAAATTATGGGGCATTGAGAACACCAGCTGACCTTGTTTTATTTAATGATTGGCATATAAATAGAAAGGAATCCTCTCTCTAAATGAAAGGGAGGACAAGGTTTCAACTGTGGACACAGGGCACCTCCAAGATGAGGTTTTAAGAGTGTTAGCTTCTGATCACAATGGTAAGCCAAGGTCTGACAAGGTTTACTATTTGTCATTTCAACACAAAGTTTTTATACTGTGAACTTAGACACAGAAAAGTGTCTGTTTCCAGTTCTCTTAAGCAGTTTAAAAACAATTACCAGAAATGCAAATGAAAAAAAAAATTAAAAGGGGAGATGAAAAATGGAAAAAGATTATTCAGTAACAACAGCACAAACAGAACTAGACCTAAAAGCAGTGCCAGAATCTGCAACAATGGAAGATGGCCGTTTCTGTCAATTGGTTGTAAAGTATTGACGTGTATTAGGTATGTGCAAGGCATGCTCTGCCTTGCATGTTTGTGTAAATGCACATGCAGTCTGCTCTAGCTGACTGAAAAACTCCATAAAAAAACAGATCATATTACCATCACGCACACACACACAAATCCCACATATGTTTTAAATTTCCCTCTGTGGCAGAAATGAGTATGTTGGAAACATAAAACTACTGAAGTTTTTCTCACTTTAATAACGTACAGTTAGTATAACTAAGAAACCTAGGATAGAAAATACGAAGACTCACATGCACTTGGAAGCATTCACAAAGTATTGGCTTGGGAACAACCAGATATGTATGGATTTCAACTACTTTGATAAAGCACATAATGAAATATCTTTCTTGTACCAGACCATTTCTTCTCTTTAGTATGTACCAGCATGTATTTGCTACAGCACACCAAGTATGAAAATCGAGCTGGCACACAACTGAAATAAATTCTTTTGGCAATCAATAACTATTTTGGGCAAATACCAACCATCCTCCCAGGTATTCTGAGAAATTCACAGTATGTGTCACAACTCTTTTCCTGTACTGGGTGAAAAAGAGATTAAGAAACATTCTTCAGGCAGGTCATACAGCCCACAGTAAACAACTTCGGCTGCGCTTTACAGCAGCAACACACTTGGACCATTCATGTACTGCGAAATGGGCATCAAATATAAAAATCAAAAGCCTGTTTCTAGAAAATCGTATTCTAAATAAAGAACTTTTGCACAAGTTTTGAGCAAAGTTACTCTTCAGTACTGTTACTAGCTGCACAAGTTCCATAATTTCTGTGAAGTAATCAACAGTTTAACACTTCTAACATAGCGAGTGTATTCTCCCACTTTTTGGCATTTTCAAATTGCTGTGGCTGGCTGATCCAAAGGTGATCTTTGAAACAATGCAATTGTTTCCAAGTCTATGCCTATCAACAAACAGAAACAGCCTACCCATTTGGAGTATTTTTTTCTGTATTATATAAATACCAGCAACCGAAGAGTTTAGAAATCATCCTCACTTCACAGGTAATACACAGTTCTTTTCAGGGGTAAGCAGGGACATGTTTCCTTATTAGTAAGTCATGGCAAAGGGAAAACATACATGCTTAAAGTGTTTCCAAGGATGACACCATTTCTTGCTGGGTGCAAAAGCACAAGCAGATTCCCTTGGAACTAAAAGTAAATGTCTTCTAGTTATTAAAACAAACCAAATCAAACAAACTCCCACTAACTGTCCCCCCACCAAAAAACCTCTTCGAAAATTCACCTTGTAGCATCTTCCATTACTAGGGCTAGAAGGCTAAGTTAATGGAACAATTAAGTCCAGACTACTTTCTTTTTTGAGTTATAGAAAAACCTGATGACACTGGAGCCTGAGACCTGAGTATTTTTCCCATCCTAGATGTTTTCCACAGTCACAGATCCTTACAGTTTCAAGTAAAAAAGGACTATTCTTTTTTGAGTAAAAACAAGGACAAAAAAAGATTATGAACTAGGGTGGAAGGAAAAGCTCACAGTCAGGATTTATTCAGAAGCCATATTGACTGAAATGGTTACACAGTTCATTACTGTATTTACTGAATCAAACCATGGATTGCTAAGACTTCAATCACTGAGAGCCTCAATCAACACAAGCAAATGATCTACAAATCAATGACAGATGAACAAGTTTAAGTTCAGAAAACCTTCAAAATAACTTTCTCTTGCAGAAAATTAGCTTGTGAACATTTACAACAACACATCCAGATGCTGCATGTCTTCTACATAAATTAAAATAATTGAACTTTTCATATGACTCTAAGAGTAGCTCAGTTGATGAAAGCACGGTGCTATAATAAAGCCGAGGTTGTGGGTTTGATCCCTGTATGGGCCATTCATCTAAAAGATGGACTTACTGATCCTCATCAGTCCCTTCCAACTCAGAATATTCTGGAAACTCTGTGAACAGAAGTGGAACACATACCAAAATAAAGATACATACCTTTGTGAGATGCATTAATTCAGTAACAAGTTCTGCTTTTTGTTTATTTATTTCTTTGATCTTTAGATTTGCCAGTTGAAATTCCTTCTCTAGGTTGATACCATCTTGTTCCAGTTGTCTTAAACTAGGGAGGAATCAATACCTGATTAAAAATAAATTGTACTAAAAATAGGAAAGTTCTTCAACTTGATGATAAACCCAACAGTTAGCAACAATAGCAATCTGGAAAGCTAAGCATTCCAAATATATTAGAAGTATTCCCAATTTCTGCACTTAAAACTGAAAACAAACGAAAGACAAAAAATTAATAATTAAATAAAATCCAATTTTGGCTACTAACAGCATCAGCATTTCTCCACAAGCACAGTGCTTCACTTCTCTAAATTTCCCAGAGGAGTACAGGGGTACCCTAGCAGATGGGAACTCAATTCAGGACTCAGAGAAAGAGACACCCTGTCCCAGGACAGCCTCAAAACCATGTCCAGGTGTGAAACTCAACAAGGTAAGTCAAAACCACAGCACCCTCAGGACTGATGGGGTATTGCTTCCTTGGTGTATAACTGAAACATAGAATCCTTTAGGTTGGAAAAGACCTTTAAGACCATTCAGTTCAATCATTACCCTAACAATCCCAGGTCTTGAACTACACCATGTCTCTAAGAGCCACACTTGCATGTCACCTTACAAAACCAAATAAACAACAAAAATAAAATGAAAAGCCACTCTGACAGGCAGTAACACAGCCCTCACATAACTTCAGTCTCTGAAATGCAAAAATATATTTGAAAAAGCTATTGTCATTTAAGGTTATAGGGGTACCACATGGAGCACCAAGGAGATGAATGAGCTAATGCTTCTCTGTGCCTTCATCTGCAAAATCAAACAGCAGTTCCCAGCCCTAACTGAACAGCTGGCACCACCTCTGGTGACAATTCTCTTGGCAAAGGGAGAGTCACACCACCTTCCCACCTCCTTTCCCACCCACAGCTACCTCTCTCCCTTCCTCTGGAACAGACCAGTTATTATTCTACTGACTCTGGGTTACCTGAAAACCTTATGGTTTCATAGGTCTTTCACAGTGGTCTATGGAGCATTTTGAGAGACCCAAGTTTCTCAGCATAGCTGAGCTGCCTCGCTGCTGGGCAAGTGCTGTGAAGGTTCACAAGGGTTATGAATTGCTCACTGTAGCCTATGAACACAACAGGGGTATGTTTTTGCAGCAGCAGAGCATAAAAGTTACACAGATGTGGTAAAACAGTGTTCCTACTTATGATATGGAAGATACATAAATTAAAGGCAATTGTCTAACTTAATGGGTGGTCTTGTTCCTGACAAATCTGCTGTATCTCAGCAGGGGCTGCCCTGAGTCTCTGCTCCTGAAGGCCAAGTGCTCCAGATTCAGAAGTCATCAGTTTCATGTCAAAAGAAATCTCAGTCTGTCGTGGGTAACACCCATGTCCCTGACTGGAGTCCTTTAACCACTGCAGTAGAAAAGCCACTCTAAGTTGCCATTATTGGGACTCCTCCCAAGCTGTTCAGTTGCCAGCTCAATCCTTCATACCTCCTGTGTAACTGCATAGTGCTTGACCTTGTATTACGTCACAGACATCATGGACTGTAGCAGAAAAGCATTTTCTGAATGCAGAAAAGCAACTGCACAGGACATGCCACTACATATTCAGGGGAGAAATCAAATGTGGCGAAATGATAGAATCTAGGTAACTTGGAGAGGAACATGAATGGGCAAACAGAGGAATAGGGAATAAGAGGGACAGTTACATGTAAATAGTTGTTCACTACTTGTCCAGTCATGCCCAAACGGCACTCTCTTATTAAATTCCATTCTTCCTTCTTTTGTTGGATGAGGGACTCTATTCCGCACTTGTGTACGGACAGGAGTCTAAGTGCACACAGTTATTGTCATATCGCAAGTCAGAGGAAGGGGCCCGCTTTGCTTCTCTGTGATGGCTACACCTGGCGGGACGGGTGTGCATAAACTTAAGTGACAGCCATTGGAGCGGGTCGACAGGTCAGAGACCCATCTGCCAATGGTGCCAGCACCTGGTACTCATGGAAGTGTGCAACAGAGTGATCCTTAACAAGGACCAAGCCACACTAGATGGGAGATGGCCTGGGAATCAAGAGGGTATGTGTGTCACTAAGGGTGAGACCACAGGAAGAAATGGCTACTGGAGGGACCAGGGGAATGCAGTTGGGGTGCCAGAGACTGCTCTCTCTACAGCTGAGACCTGTTGGCATATGTGTGTATTTAAGGGTAAGATGACGGGGGTACAGGCTATGGGGCAGGGACTGGGGGAGTCATGGCTACCTCTGCATATTTGTACTGCCTTCATGTCTCTGAGGGAAGGACGACAGAATGGGCTCCTGGGAAACTATGGAGTCACACGGCCCGTTGAGCATGCATGCACACATGGGTGAGTGAGGCAGTCTGTCCTGGTAACAGGGGCAGGATTACAGCCTCAGGGGTTTGCATTCCCAGGTACCAGCCACTGGGCAGACTGAGGTCCAGGGGCAGTTACTGTACAGTTACTGTCTGGACCCAGCTGCTGATGGGATCCACACCGCCCACAGGTATGCATAGAAGTCTCACTAGGGGAGCCCCATGCAGCTCAGAGAAAGCAGGAACATGAGGCAGCCACTGGTGCTGCATTTGTTCCATTGTTTTGTGTGCTCATCTGTACTGTATGGCCCTGCGTAAATATGTACACAGGGGTTGTTTAGATGTGTTCGGTTGAGTGTTTAGCGGGAACTCCAGCTTAGACTCGCTATTGGATGCATGTGGGAGGACTAAACTGCATCAGCTTCACCTTCCTCTCAGTCTATTGAATCCAGACTCATTTCTGTAACTGTTTCAATGCTGCCTCCCACATTATTGCTGTATTCAAGTTTGAAGACCACAGTCTGGAGTAATGGAAGACTAGACTGGCAAAAAAAAAATCTGGTTAGATGGTCATTCTTGAGTTCGTTGTATAGTGCCTGGAGGCCAGAATCAAGTAGGGTACCACAAGACTGTGTTCTGGGGCCTCTCCTGTTAACAATCCTGCCAGTGACACAAGCAGCAGACAAGAGAGCCCCTGTCATCAAGTTTTCTGATAAGACTAAACGGAGGGGAGCAATAGACCTGCTGTTCAGAGGGGTCTGCTGAAGCTGCAGAAAAGAGTCAACAAAAGCCTAATGAAATTCAGCAAGGACAAATTCAGAGTCCTGTCCTGGGAAGAAGGTGGGTCTGGCAGTGGTACAGGCTCAGGACAGACTGGGCTGCAGGGAAGGACTTGCAGTATTGGTGGAACAGTGAGGTGTGTGTAAGCAAGCAGTATGTCCAGGTGGAAAACACTGTCCTTGGCTGGCTGTATGAGTGGGAAGGACAGGGAGGATGAGAGTGACTTTTCCTCTCTATTCAGCACTGCACACAGTCAATGAAGGCCAGACAGTGGTCCAAAGTTGAAACAAGATGGAGACTGGATGTCAGTGTTGTCTGTTGCCTTCTGGGAGCATGAGGTTAAATGAAATACCTCTTCAGCCCATGATTCTGCCTTATGACAAAGCATAACAGAAGAACTAATTGCGGAGCCCCACAAAACAAAAGAACGTTATGAAAAATACTATGGAAAATTGGGTCCAACTCAAACCCTGACGTGCTCTCTTAGTACCATTTATGTACATTATGATGTTATCTAGATATATGCAACTAAAACAGAAGAACATGATAATACTAGGGGTCACTGCATGTATTTAGTCAAACTGGAATCCTATGATTTTATTACAAGAAACCACCTGGAACATTGTTACCTGGTATATCAGATACTGTCTTACATCTTAACTTCTAAATGCCTCCCTTGTCTTGATTATCACCTGTTATCTGATGCTCAACTACTGGTTAATTTGTAAAAGCACACCAGTAAGAGGAATCCAAAAATATCTTCATTATTAAAATTTCAATTTTTCACAGACAATATAGCTTGTTTCTTACCTCTCATACTTCAAACCAATTTTTGATTCCAACTGTCTTCTTCTGTTTCCTCTCTCTAAAAGCTCCTTCTTCTGTTGCCTGAGCTCATTGTCTCTGTGTTCCAGATGTTTCTGTCTTTCAAACAGTGTAGTCAAACGCATATCCAACGACTTCAACGTGTTATTGATGTCCTGAAATAAAAGAACACACACCACTAGCATTCTTACTAACAATATGCAAATAGGCTTTGCTTATTGTATAGTAAAATGAGTAGTAGTTCACAATATATATGGTGCAGAAATAAATTCCTACCTGTTGTTGGTTTTCCAGCTGTCTTCTTTCATCTGTATCCACAGAATTACTGAGAAACTGTGCTGCCCTCAGGGATGTGTTAGTAGAGAGGGTTCGATTTGTATAAGATGATACTTTAATTATATATCTTTCTTCTGCTGTGTATATTTGCTTAAATTCGGTTTCTCGTATGACCTAAAAAAAAAAAAACCCATACAAAAACATTAATCTGACTAAAGAATTACTTAAGGCAATGCTTTTCAGTGCAAGGAATAAACTAAAATCCACTGTACAAAATTTTAGCTTATGCAAGACTCTGACCTGTTAACAACCTTTGCAAAAAAGATGATGCTATGTTTAACGCAGCATTATACTTGTAATTCAGACTGGTCAGTAAATAACTGTTAAGATACTGTCAAACAGTGTATGTTACCGTAACTCATTAAACCATTTCCAACTATTACAACATTACAGACACCAGAAGCAACTGTTAATATTTGTACTGTATCATGAATAGGAATGCTATTGGCTGAAGATGCACAACATGTTACACATGCAGTCTGTGTAACAAAAGAGAAGTATTCAAGAAACTAATAGATGAAACCATAAAGTGAGCTGTAAAGCATTAACTTCAGTCAAGAAACTGCATCTGGGGAAAAAAAAAATAAACAGGGATAAAAATACTCATTGCTACTTTTAAATGACTAGTGTCAAAAAGGATATTATAAATAACCAAATATTTACCATAATGCAAGGTAGCACAGTACTTCAAAAAGGTACGAAGACATAAAATGTTCAGTAAACCACAAAATAGCTAAAAGCCTCCATAGGGTAAGATAAATTTGACTATTTTTGTTCAATTTATATAGCACTAGCTATACTCTGTTGATTTGTTTCAGTAAACAGTGTTTACTTTGCTTTACCACTCGGACTGTGATTGACAACTGTCCTAACCAGGACAGGGTTAATTTTCTGCCACAGCTGAGAAGGGGCACAGCCATGGGGGCACGGCCCATGATGTCTCAAGCCACCAGGGAAGAGATATAACGCAAAGGTGGACTCCTGATGGAGGGCTGGATTTAACCATGGACACTCTCCCAGGTTATCCACAACTGTGAAACGTGCTGCAAGCCAGCAGGCCAAGTGGGTTAAGCCTCTGTGGTATGGCGGGGGTAATGGTTGAAATATAAACATGAGGGGGCCTGGCAAATCGATTACTCAGTCATGCCACCACCCGCCCTGCCCCATTTACTGTGAGGTGAGGGGGGGCAGAAAGTCAACCCTCCTCCTTGGCCAATACCAGGACACTGACTTGGAACAGCACACTGGTGAAAGACAGATTTAACTTTCTGTGAAGTACTGTATTAGGATCACTGAATTTGTTAAAATGTCTTGCATTGTATTAGTCTATAATGAACTCTTCCCATTTCTAAAGACCAAATATATAAAGGAGAAATAAAAATCACTAGAGCAACTTTTTTTTGCTTTCTCCACACTAACTTGCAAAAGAATTTCCAACACGAAACTCCAGACCACAGATGTTTCTGCTTACCCTTTCAATCATGTCTCTGGTCTTCTCTGTTCCTACAGGAACTTCATGAACATGATACTGGTAACAAAGGTAACTCATCACAAGACGAGGAGCATCAAATAACTCTCGCAAATATGAGAAAAATCCGTATCGGCTGAAGAAGAGGGGGGAAAAAAAGCACCCATCAGAAATCAAATTTAGTAGGTAAGCAAGCTGCAGTCACTGAGAAGTCAGAGAGAAGTCCCACTAACCCAGAACTGAACCAGTCCAAAAATCTGATTTGCAAAGAAAATTCTAAAATACAGCAACAGCACAACACCACTGCATTCAAAACAATTCCTCCCAGTACAATCTGATACATACTGTAATTCCTCAATAGGTCTTGAAGGTAGTCTTTCAGCACATGACTCAGCAGGTGCACATACAGCATTCACTCTTAGTTTCTGATGATCACGTATCTAGATTTAGATTAGATTTGGTAAAGACCAGAAAAATTCACTATATGAAAATTCAATCAATTCACAGCACCAGAATTATTTTAAACTGATGACTCTGAAAAAACTCACACAAATAGACTCTGGTTCAGACATAATCAAGTTCTCTAAATGTAAACTCTGTTAATATCTCTGAAAAATATTACGGACTAGGGGAAAATAAAAGCAACCAAATGCAGAGCCAGGTACTCAGTCTAAACAGGTAATTTGGATGCAGTAAGGAAGCCCATTTTGCACACATAATGGCAGACCACTGACTGCAGCAGTGCTGAAAAACCTAACCCTAACAGCACAAAAAAGACTGAGGATATAAATGAAACATTGGTTTAGTTGGTTAAAGCAGCCTTGCACTGGGTTCCACAACCCTCCAGGCAAGACAAGCCCTCAAAACTTCAGATAACACCACTATTGTTCATAAAATAAAATAAAATAAAAATCACTAGTTTCTGTGAAGGGCAGACAGATCTTCAAAAATTGCAAGACAGTTTGTCATTAAGCACACTAGTCTGTGGACAGTAGTTGGAAAGCATTATGACAGTTTAATACTGTATCTTCTGGCTTTTTCCTCCTGCATCATCTGCCTGGCTTTCAAAAGGAACAAACTCCTCAGTGATTTAGGCAAAGAGCAGTATTAAGAAAATAAAAGCCTGATCTGCTGCTTGGACCATTGCATGTCACAGAAGATGCTCTCTTCTCTCTTCAGTGAAGAGGCACTGCAAAATCTCAGTACTCCATCAGTACAGTCCTGCTCCAGCCCATTTCTTGTACAGTTATTTTATACTTAGTGACTACTGCCTTGCCAAGAAAATCAAGAAGGTATTGCTAAAAAGACATCTTCTCAATGTTTCTCCATACCACCAGTTAGTCTAAGCTTTAAAAAAATATTACTGCAGATGAAAACCTTAATCCAGAAGAAAACCTCTGAGCACTTTGCATTTGTTCCAATCAAAGCAGTATTTACTTGGAAAACTCCATGTTTAAGACTCCTACATCAGTATTTAATCCATTTTTAAAATAGGTGCCAACTTGCCTCCACAAGAAACGTTTCCATATCTTCTTGACTCTCAAAAACAAAAGCCCTCATGTCATCGCTCGAAATGTGGTTTTCAACATATTTAGCGTGTCTACTGTCTCTTGTATTGATCTGAGAAAGGTAATGAGAAAATAATTTAATACAATTGGACTTATCACCCCCCAGAACATTTTAAACAATCAAGATGATATCCAAGCCTACATTTAATGAAAAGGAAGAAAACATCTTTAAAACACATTCCCTGCCTTTTTTGTAACCAATTCTCTTGGGAAGAAACCTACCGTAAATCACAGGTCATTTCACTTAGTTTTAAGCCACCCATATCCTTCTTCAGCGCTCCCTAAGCTACCACTGTCTCTTTCCACACCACCTCACCCTCCTCTGCTCCACCCTAACCTTACAATTGCAATCACCCTCATCTCATGCCTGGCTCCAGTACTGCTAAGGGTTTCTCACTCTTTAGAAACAATCAAGCTACAGAATTAACAACAGTAAACACATGTCAGAAATTATTCATATGCAGTTTCTCTTAACTGGACACTGTGAACATCAGCTACAAACACAAAATACTGAAGCACTAGTCAGATGGATTCTGAGACTGCATTTCTTCAAATTCTTCAAAAAAACCCAAAAATATGCTTGATGAATGAAACTTTTCTTATCCAAAACATTAACACTAGTAATTCTCAGTTAACTCTCACTAGTAATTAGACAGTATGCCACGACGCATTGCACACAAAGGCAAGATTACATGGAACTACACAATTCAATAACCTCCAGTTAGCCAAAGGCTAGGTACAGCTAATAGCAATTTGAAAGCTGGAATTTTTAAGTACATGAGACTAACTTATATGATACTAACCGTAGTGGTTTTGGCTGGGGTAGAGTTAATTTTCTTCACAGTGGCTAGTATGGGGCTCTGTTTTGGATTTATGCTGAATACAGGGTTCATAATACAGAATTGTTTTTGTTATTGCTGGGTGGCGCTTTACACAGAGCCAAGGCCTTGTCTGCTGTTCATACTGCCACACTAGCAAGGGAAGTGCATGGGAGACTGGGAGGAGGTACAGGCAGGACAGCTGACTCCAAGTGACAAAAGGGATATTCCGTATCATAACATTTTCAGTATATAAAGTAGGGGGAAAGAGGAAGGGGGGACATCTGGAATGACTGTGTTTGTCTTCCCAAGTGCTGTGGTTTAGGAACACTATTCTCCAACTCAGTAGCCCCACTAAAACCATACCAGTCACTCACTGCCTACTTTCCCTCCCTTTTCCAGCTCTTGCAATATGGAGTTGAGAATTGGAGGTACAAAATTTGAAAATCACCAGTTGAGAAAAAAACAATTTACTGGAAACAGCAATAAAATAAGAGAACAAACAGTAAACCAACAATATTCATAACAAAAGGTGGAAGACAATTTACACTGAAAGCCCGCTGAAAAGGGACACCCTTCTCAGAAGTGAGACAGAGTCTCTCCCACCCCTGGCAGTGACATGAGGTGGCATTAACAACATTGGGGTCTGGCCCTTCAGCCACACCTGCTCTCAGCTACTGCAAAAAGTTAACCCTGCCCCTGGCTGAAACCCAAACACCAAGTCGCCATTACCAATGACGGGGCCCTGCTCTCCTGGAGATGGCTGAACACCTGACTGCCCATGGGAAGCAAAGAATTAATTCACTGATTTCCTTTGCCTGCGTGCACAGCTTTTGGTTTCTCTATTAAACTGTCTTCATCTCAACACAGGAGTCTTTACGCTTTTACCCTTCTGATTACCTTCCTGATCCTGCTGGGGTGAGGCAGGGGAGGAAGTGAGTGAGTGGCTGTGTGGGGCTTGGTGTTGGCTGGGGTTGAACCACAACACGAATCAAAATTTAGACATTAATTAATGGATGTTAGAGAGTTAAATGTGGCCTTAAAGTATAAGCAAAGGCATCCTATCAAAGCATTTGTAAAATTAACTTGATGTGGTCTTCCAGAAAAAAACTGAAGTCCTGGTAATAACAGGAAATACTCGAGATTCTATGCCAAACAAAAGTAGCGTTTAACAGTTCTAGTGCATGTACAAAGTGTAAGAACTGATAGAGAAATATTCTAATATACTAATTTAAATTGTAGCAATACACTATTAAATAAACTTGCAATTCTGAGGAGAGATGCACTGGCGATCATCCTCTTCACATTACATAGGGCATATATAGAAAGACACTGGGGTAATCATGCAGGAATGCAGTAAAAAAAAATTTAAAAAAATAAATCAATATTGTCTGAAAATTTAGCTCTGCTATCCCTAGCTAGTACAGCATCTGTCAAACCAAACCAAAATGCAAAACAAAACTAGGGATAGATCAGGTATTTCTGTGTCTGTAGCAGCTGTGTAAAAGCAAACCAAAAAAACTCTTGGGGATCACAGAGGACATGTAAATGTAGCTGTGCTACACAGGGAGATACTCAATTCCAAATACCACCGCTTTTTTAAGCAGCAAGTAAAAACTACTGAAGTCTAAATAATTGGATGCACTTTAGAAGAAATCTTCAACAGGCACTTTCTTGAGGAGGAAAGGAACCATCCCATCTTAATATTGAGAATTGCCTATGGAAGTATGGAAGTATAATTACAAATAGTTCACCACGCTAATGTATCTTGCATGTACCTGATAGGACATTCTTAGATGTATCTTACATCTTTCAAGTCATTCTCCAAGTCTTGCAAGACATTAAAAAATCTAACTATTAACTAATCAGAGTGATATGCAAGTAAATTTTCTTACTTCAAGCATCATGGGTTCACAAACTCTTTTTTTAAACTTGTCTTTGTTCTTTCTTAGCCACATAAGAGCAGAGTATGTGTCTCGGAATCTCCCTTTAAGGTTCTCTTCCTTCATTTTCATTATATTATTAAGTTGTCCAAGGTGATTGATTATTCCTGTAATTTAAGGTAGTTTCTTAAACAGAGGCCACAGCAAGTACACACTGTAACTAGCATTTTCCACTATTGACTATGCTACTCCAAAAAGGAGGTTGTTAGTAAATGCTAAGAACAAAGTTTCTCTTTCCAGAATTAAGATGCTGCTTAAAGAAATCTTACGAACTATTAAGGCTTAAAATCTAAAATAAAGTTAAAACTGACACGAAAATAACAAAATGTCGTAGCACAGTAAAACTATAGGCATTTAATCATAAAAGTGTATTTCTTTAAGACTTTGTTTTTTAATACAAAGGTAGAACAAAACATTGCAAGAGATAAGAGGCAGCGGGACCAGTAACGTGAATACCTGGGTGTTATTTCATGTTTGGAGAGAACAATGTGTGACAATAACTGTGTGTCAAAGCATTTGCTAGACAGTGGAAATAGACCAAATACTTTCTGTGCTGTTCAAGATAAAATATCTACTGTCTCCTTCCCCAGGTCTCTTGGACTCTGTGTAACTCAGTTTCTTCTTGGATTCTATGGCAAGTTAACTACCAGCCAGATGGGTATGTGCAAATGAGCTACATTCACTGAGGAATATACCCAACACCACCTACCTGACAAGGTTTAATTTTTGAATTTTGTTTCTTAGAAAGAAGCAATTGCAAATCCTAGCCTAAAGAAGCTTTCTGTAACTAAGGTTAGCTAAAGTTCACCTAGAAAAGACAAATACTGCATCAGTAGCTAACAGACTGCCAAAGAGATAACTTTAAACACTATCTTGAAAGAAAACTGCTAAAACTGTTTCTATTTTTTTTTCTGCATCCTACTGACTACACACCTTCCTTTAGTATCAGAAAAACCTGAAAGGAGTCTCCTCACTTAAGATCAGAAACACTAATTTTTTGAAGAGCAGTTTTAAGGTGGTCACTTTCAAATCTTACTCTATTTTGAAAGTGGTTTCTGTTACTTTTATTAAAACTGCTAACAGAAAGGAGGACTGCTAAACACATAAGTCAACTATGAGGCTTGAGGTAAACACCTGAAATTACTTCATTATAGCAAGACATGCAGGTACTGTACAGTCATTAGAACAGTAAAATAGATCAACAAACAAAACCACAAGTAACTTACTTTTCTCTTCCCTCTCTTGATTCCTTTTCTCTGTTCTTAGATCACTGACATCATTATCAATATTCGCCCTTTCTTCTTGTAATTTTTTCAGCTCATTATTAAGAGCATCAATTTGTGGCTCAAGATTCCCACAGACTGCCATTGTATTCAGTTCATTCTTCCATGCCTCTATTATCTCCTGAGTATGGCGTATTTTCTTCTGTCTGTCGATTTCTTCATCTTTTTTCATTCTCAATGCCTGCTTAATTTCTTCAATCTAAAAATTTTGAGTATTTTCAATAAGGAAGAGTTTAGTATACAGAACCTACTATATATAAACACCTAGGACACCTGTGCAACTGGTATTAAACACTGATGTAACCATACACTAAAACCCTAAGCAAAAATACAACCAAGCCTTTAAAATAATTTTTGAAGTTCCTTCATTTTCATCAAAGCAGAAGCCTAAAACGTAACACATTCCTTAACACATCTGTAAGTTAGCTTTTCAAAGAAAGCCTGTCATATACTATATGACATGTATCTACATTTATACACACACATTGTCTATTCCTAAGTTTGCTGTATCAAGGCAACTCACTTTATGTCACATACACCTGTCCCTTAGTAATATCTGTTTGACTAATAGGAGTTTTAAAGATTTCTTGTGTACTGGAAGTGTAGTGTGCAAGCACTTGCAGAACCTTCAAAAATTTGTCTCTCTGCTAACAGAAAAGTAGAAAAAAAACCCTGAGAAACAACACAGAAAGTCACAAATATCAAGACTTACATTTTTTTCTTTTATCTCCAAAGCATCTTGCTTCTCTTTAATTTTCTGGGAAATCTCTGTGATTTTAGCATTCTGTATACAGAAAGGTATTTAAATTGCAGTAATAAATTCAGTTATACTTGTAAAAAGTCATGTTTTAAGCAACATTCTGTAGAACATAAGTAAGCATTTACCCTACATTTTATTACTAAGTCATACTCACTAGTTTCTTAACCATGTATATAATATATTCCCTTAAGTATTTTTCCACAATTTTGGAGGTATGCATTCAAGATTGAATGATGGTGATTCTATGGACATGCTATTTAACATCAGAACAAAACTCAGATTTGGAAATGTCTAATGCTGTATTATACTACATACAGCATTGTATCAGCAATAAATTAAATATAAAATGGTAACTAATCACTGGAAAGCAGTATTAAACTATTGCAAGAAGTCTTCTATAAACTATTTACTTGAAATGTATCCTCCTTCCTCCACTTTTGGCTCTGAAATATTGTGAACAGATGTACCTAATCCATTTTTCGGCCCACATTAAACATCACTTCAGCATACAGTTAACCTTGTGAACATATGGTACATGAAAGCCTTACTCCACAAGTTTTGATTGAGCAGAAATATACGCTGATTCAAGAATATAAATCATTTAGCTAGCACGTTCCCCTATTTTTCCTCCACTTTGCAGAAAGTAGCCTATGCTGAGCAAGCTTTCTGCAAGTTAAAACTGAAATGATCCCTGTTCTGTCTTAGGTTTCTCATACAGAGTACAACATATCTTCAGAAGGTAACTTTTAAATTACTATAGTCCAACACGTCCAAGAACAATGGTACTA
>JAWWEU010000091.1:5282488-5306158 GCA_035583155.1 Acropternis orthonyx
GATGCTTTCCTATTGACATCATTGGGAGCAGAATCAAGTTCTTTATTGTTAGGTTGCAATAATTTGTTCCATACAAGGTACGTAATTACCCACTGGATTCTGCAGAAGGCCCTCCATTTCAAAAGCATTGCAACAATAACTGTGGTGTCTCAAAGGCCATTGAATCAGTAATCTTTGTACAACCAAAGGACTGATCTGATCCCGGGACACTTGTAAACTTGTTCAGCTTTGCCATCTGTAGCTTAAGCTTCACTAATTCTCCACTTGATTTTTGTGCTGTTGACTGACAAACAAGCATAAGCACACTTTATAATTGCACAGGGAGGGGGTGGGGGAGCTTGTACTTGGAAATGCGGACTTTCCAGTATTAGCTTGAGCAAATGTACTGTAATTGTTTATAGTCCCCTCAGCTTATTTTGTCATCACATTTTTAATTTAGTTTTAGGCAATGGACTAGAAGATTTTTATTCACAGGTCAGGTTTATTTACTCTTCTGTTCTAAATATCTTTTTCAGTCATAAAGAGAAATACTTGACTATTTGAACTTCACCTACCAAAATTCTATCAATTTGAATTTACTCAGCTGTTCATTTTCACCCTACCTCAGATCACTGAATCCTTCCTACAGACTCAGTAGAACTAATTTCGTGATACTTTGCATTTGTCCTTGTTTTGAATTAAAATATTTGCTAGGTCAATTCTTCCAAAATAAATTTTTATGAACTCATCTCATGCCTTGGAGGAGAGAATAGGGGATTCTTTGTGCTCAGCTTGCACTTTCTTCACAAAGCACAGCAGATGAACAACTTACTAATTGTTTCAAGCTAGGTAACAAATATTCCTGGACTTGCATGCTATCTTGGAGACTAAAAACATTATCCAGTGCAGGCAGTTGTTGCCTGTGTTACTGAAAAATAAAACATATCTCTTTTGTTTCTTTTTGTTCCAATAACAGGACACAGCTAGAACATCAGTTTCCTTCCAAACCACTACCCTGGTTTGTTTATTTTGCAGTACTTAATCAATGCTCCTCGCCTTCAACCTCAAAATACTGATAATCCATTCTTAGCATTTACCCTGGATTATATCAGGTATGAACAATGCCAGATGTGAATAGCTGGTAGAGCAAGTTTCTGCCAATACACTTTGTTGGGTTGTGCTGCAGACACTGGGTGAGGCAGAAGGGACTTCTCATCCCTGGCACTCTGCATCTCTACAAACAGATGTTGAGATAAAATGTATGCATATGAAGTTAATTGGCTTTTGGAGACAAAACAGTAGGACATACAGTAGGGTACCTCCAGTGTAATGAAGGACTAATGGCAAAGCTTGTTCAAGGAGTTTGGAAGGCAGCTGGACTCAGAATAGGAGAAAGGACAGATTCCCCTGGATCGCTATATGTTCTGTGTATTTTCTTTCCTCCTCGTTTATCCCAGAAAGCATAGCTCTTGCTCAGTTAGAGAGCCAGACCAGCCAAACAAAAGAAAAACTGTGAAAATGGCCCAATTTGGTGACTTAAAAGCAAGCTATGCCTCTGCAGCAAAGTAATTTATCTCATTCCATCCTGGTGAATATTCCTTGGTTTAAACTACACACATCAATGTAGACACAAAACTTGGTCTGTCACTTAGATACATTTAGATTCGATTTCTTAAAGGAGACGGGCAGTTATAGTGGAGTCTGAGGTGGGGTTTTGTGAGAAGCTACTGTTGTAACTTCACACAGGGACACAAAACTCAGTATTAAGAAATCAAAAAATAATTCAAGCACGAAAAACAAAAGTGTGACATGACACAAAGAAGCAGTCAAGGTATTTTCCAAAGACAGGTAGCCTCACATTTCAGTCAGTTATGCGAGCAAACAGCTGTATTAAAGATGTAAGTCAGGGACTCACCACTGGCACAGGGAATGCAAGAACCATTCTATCTCAGGGCTGTTCAATACAAATTCTATCCATGTAGACCAAATTACTTCTAACTAGCTTAATTAAACTAAATTTTTAATGGCTTGTACTTCTTTGGCTTAAAGAGTCAGAAACTCATTTAACAAGAACACATGTAAGCTATTATATCAAAATTAGAATGTCTGCAAGCTTCTGTCATTTGAAATAAATTGATGTAAAATGATACTTGCCAGGTAAGTTCAATTTCTTACCATGTAAATACAATGAGCTTCTACAGGGAAAAAGAATGGATTACAAAAGCTTTTATGTAAATAATTGGATAACATTGGTAATATGCTTGTGACAGTTGGACAAATATTTTTGAAACTCTTTCCTGTCCAAGGGCAGAAACAAACAAAGAAAGAGAAACATAAAGTCTTACAGAATAAACTAGTGCCACAGGCTGCTTATGCTACATCTCTTCCCACTGGATTGCACTGCCTAGTAGAGAACACTGCCTGCACACAATTGTATACAGGACATCAATATTCCCACCTGTCCCCCAGCACCCTCCTAGATTTTCACACATCTACTGTTAGGGCTCTATCCTCATTTCAATGAAACAGTTTCCTTGGCTCTTTTTATAAGAAGGAAAGATTCTTGCCTTTAGACCAAAGAGTCTTGTCAGAGGAGGTTGCACTCTAGTATTGTAATATTGAGTACCCAGAACAGAAACTGACCAGAAAAATAAAGCATCAGTTAACTATCACAGATACCAAAATGAGGTACCTAATGTTTCATGGACCGTATTACCTTGCTTAGCTACTGTGAAGAGGCAGACCACTTAGGTACTGCTTCCTAACCTAAGTAACTTCCTCAGTTTCTAGTATATTGTTTCCATAACTATATGTCAAGCACCACAGTCATGGAGGTTCACACTTTGCAAGCACTATCCTACTATTTACAGACTTCGCCATTCTTATTTTAAACATACATTTCTGGTGACTGTTCTTCAATAAGTTTCTTATTTTAGAGGTAAGACAAGGAAGGACAGAAGGGCTCATTCCAACCTCTTATGGGTGCATATCTTACTGTGGGAAGACTGATCAAAGGTTTTGTCAGAACAGTACCAAAAAGGTCTTTTATTTGACATAAATTAGGGTTTTTCAGATGAAGAGGAAGAGATGAGGATGTCTGCCCTCCTCCACTTGGTGCCTGACCAGAGAATTGTTTTGTACTAGTGACTCAGTCACAGGGATCTAGAACTTCATCATATATCCAAGATAGCTTTAGTCATTTACCTATGACTTTAGTGAACAAGCAGGAGATGCAAATTTCTCATCAGCAAAGTTAAATGCTAGAATAATTTAATATTGAGCATCATTACAGTTATGATGTGAGAACAAAGGTCCAAAGATCCTCAGCTCAAGTCCTAAGGCGGCAGAAGGGTAATAACAGATGTCTAGGGAAAACAGTACAAGAAACAAATCAGGCCTAAAGCTGTTACATTGTGTCCAAACCCCAGAAAGCTGAAGAATTGGCTGAACTGGAGGTAACACTTAACCACTCTGTTTACAGTCACTGTGAGGTCTATTTTCCATGAATTTGTCTAATCCCTTTTAAAACAAATGTATATGATTGGCCTCCACAGCATCCTGCAACAAAGTAGCTCAGTGTTTAGTTGTTCCTGAAAAAGTCATCCCTTTTGTTTGTTTTAAAATGTGTAAATATTGAAGTGCAACACTCAGTCACTTGAGCTTGCTTTCTCACAACTGCAACTAAAATTGGTTACAGAGGATGAGTGAAAACAAACAGATGAGCTCAAGTAAAGAGACTGAGGCAAAAAATGCATGAAAGAGGACAAACATACACTGAGAGAATGAAAACCCAAGAAATGCTGCCACAGCTACTCTTATGAAAGTAGGATGGACTGTTACGATGCCAGTTACCTTTCTGAGGATTTGATTTTGAAATCTGTGGGAGGTATTCAAGCACTACATCATTAGGTAACATTGCCAAAGCTTGCATGAATGGCTGAACAACACAAGATGTTTGCTTTTGAAAACCTGAACTTCAGAATGATGAACCAGATTTAGCAGAAATGAGCACAACTGATACAAGCAAACTCAGTTGAACTCAAACCTTCATTTTGATCTAGGCATTTGGATTTAGTTGTAAAGTTGCATAAAAGAAATAGCTTTTCATGGTGGCATTTACTCACGAACACACACACAGTTGAAATGCAGATTCTTGATCCACAGTGCATGTGAGCTTCTCCAGGTTGCATATGATATGTGAAATTTTCTTTCAGTTAGTGCTTACATTTTCCTGCCATGTATTGGCCTGGAAGATCAGTTTCGGTACATTCAATCAAATCAAAAGAATCTACATATTTCAGACTTGGGTTTTATGCTGCCCTTTTTGAGGCAACAAACCATGAATGGTTTTATTTATTTTAAAAAATGTCAGCATTTTTTTTTAATTTCTTCCTTCTCACAGGTATTCCCTGGGAACAGTATAAAAAAAAATTATATGTACATAGGATCATAGGTACTTACACCAACTGAAAGAGACAATGCCTCAAGTACAAACTGAGAAATCAGAACTTCAAATTTCCTGCCTTCTCACTAGCATTATGTAGCATATGTATTTAAAGTACATACATATACATATACACATGTATAAACATTTATTACTTGCTTAGCTGGATCATACCCACCTAGTCTTTACAACATTGTATTTTCAAAGTGTCATATTAAAGCCAGTTGGCCAGCTTCATGTTTCCTGCCTACAGAATTCAAGCCATCAACTTGTGCCAGACTGCAGTTAGCTAATTCAAAAAGAACTTGCAAAAACCATTACGCAACCAAGAGATGAAAATCTGAATCTTTTTATTGTTCTGATGCAAACAAATCTTCTATCAAAATTAAAACAGACAGATTTTAGATTGTTTTCAAAGCTTTGGGAGTAGTATGCATAGTAGAAGAAAGAAAGGAGTAATAAGGCATTTTAGTACAATTGTTTTCTGCTGAAAAATCATTATGACCTCCAGGACACATACTGCCTCACTGACTTGACTGGCCATTAAGAAAGTGCCAGGAGACTGCTTTCTGTTTCTACAGCCGCTGACCCAGCCCACAAGCCACACCTGGTAGCAAAGAAGCTGCTAAACTAAACTACTGTGCACGCCTACAGTTCATCCAAATCTAAACATGATGTATCTCAGAAAACAATACAATAGGCACACTGGCCACCACATCTGTAAGAGGAAAGGTAGCAGAACTATCTTATTTTGAGACCACCTCTCTACACCAAAAGAGGGTTTTTAACTTGCTTATAACATTGCCAAGACACAGTTATTTCAGCTCAGACTTTCCATGCTGGGTCCTTGCCTCAGGCTTGTTTTGGACGACTTAATCCAAAACAGTTCCATCATTTCCGAGAACAAGTCTAGGGGAAAAAAGGGTCTATTTTGCCCCTATTAAAAAAAAAAATAAATCTGTGAGAAGATTGAGCGCTCCTAGGCTTTGGAGCAGGAGCAGAAAAGTCTCCGACTTTGGTCTTTGTGCCCGAACTGTGCTTTTTGTCAAGTCATTAGTTTTTGAAAAACTAGAATTTTTTAAAAATGGGACAAGCCAGGGCAAAGAGAGTGGGACAGGAATAGGATTAGAGGAAAAAAAATTGGACAGTCCAGAGCCAGGAGTCAGGAATAAGATGAGGATTGGCATGGGAAGGGAGGTGGGATTGGTTCATTGCCCATGGGGTATATTAGATAAAGACGCTTTAGTGAGGAGGCAGGAGACACAAGGACAGATTGGAGGAGATGGGAGAAGAGAGGTCAAGCTTCTCTCATGTGTCACAATACTGTCTCTCCCTCTAGAGCCTGAAGTGTAATCCCTGACTTGCTGGTTCCCACCACTCCTTGCTGTCAGGCAAAACATGCTCTGATGCACCTCCAGTGCTACACTGCAATGAGTGTTTCTTGGCAGATATTTCACTAAGTGCTAGGCAGACACATCTTCACAGATAACTAACCTAAGTGTTTATACAATGCCACACAGTTCTCCTCCATTCCCTTCTGTTGCTTGGAAAAGAAGAAACAAACAAAATAAAGGGTGAAAAGACTTTTAAAAGTATTAAGGTTGAAGAATTGATATGAGATTGCAAAGGAAAAGCCAGAATCAGGTTCAGTGTGCATCTTCATTCGAGCCTGCTTGTGAATATTACAAGCAGATAACCTGCAACTACACCCGGTTTTCACACTTGCCTTATGGCAAGCAGACACATGCTCAAACTTTGGCAATATTTGTCTTTTTTATTCTACCTTCTCATCTCTAAACATATCTTGATGTACTTTTCCATATTAACATGGTTCATAACCACCCATTTTCTTCCATGTAATATTTGCTTAAAGGAAAACTGTTATCAACGGAACCCCCTGCCAAATAAATAGCTATTTGGCTAAGGGGTGCCTGAATGGTGACAGGCTAAACACATGCTGACTTCTCTAAAGCCCAATACACCTCACATTTTGTGACATGTGAGGAATGCCTCCTCAACAGGAACATTTTGCAACTGGTTTCCACAGGAAAGAAGGGTTTCTTTCACAAGACCTGCAGTACCCAGTGAAGGATTTTGAGAACTGCCAGAGGCCAGAAAACCCTCCTACTGCAGAGCATGGTGTTTCTCTCCTGCAGATCTTCAGGCTCAGAAGCAGCAAAGTTATTCCCTTAACTTCTTTATTCTCCCTTGTTCTGCTCTCCACATCAGTTACTGCCTACAGACATGAAAGCTGCAATTCATGAAAAGATTTCCATAGCATGCAGGCTTCTTTCCAGCTATTTTAGATATACTGACTTCTAGGAAAACATAAAAATTGTTCTTCACAAATTCATGCTGGAAAAGATTTTCCATATAAACGTCTGATGCTAAAAAAACTGTAACCTCTGAGGCTATAAACCATTTTTAACATAAATGTTCAGATGTCATCATTACTCATAGAGTTTATCATGTTACACAAGCAACTGAACCTTTTCAGAAGCAATAAAGAAATACGTAAACAGGAGATGGCAAAAGTAAATTACAAGCTTGCCTTTTTAACCCATACTTTTTTGTGATTAAGAAGAGAAAAAAAATAAAGAGAAAAATACTTTTCTGCAAATGTCTTGGGATGACACTAAGAGAAACTTATCTATCATGCACTTGCGTGCAGTTATAAAATTATTTTTTTATTCTACAAAATAAAGGGAATTAGAATTTCTGTTATGTTTTATGGATATAATACATAAAAATCCCATCAAATTTTTAAGGTTTCAGGTATCTGAGAGAAAACACTAGTCAACAATTAGGACTGAAATTTTCAGTATAAATTTGCCTGTCAACACAGTCAGGCAACTGTTTGGTTTTCTTTTCTTTTATAGTGTGTTTACTTCAAAGAAAACCCACTTTTTTTGTCCCCCAAGAAAAGCTAAACTCCGTAACTACTGCCATTTCAAAAACTATTTGTAGTGGACAAAATGCTTAGGATGTTTGTTTGTAATTTAGAAATGCTTGAGTTGCAAGGCAAGCTTTTATTCATATGTTCGTTGTACTATCATACTGAAAAAAAGAAGGATTTATCTAAATATCAGCAGGTAGTGATCCATCTGGTCCTCCTCAGGTGAATCACAGATAGTGAAAACACATTATAGAATTCAGGATAACCACAGAAGTAGCACCTACAGAAATGTGTGTAAAAATCAGTCTTTGTAAAACAAGTGGAGATGAAGAATAAAAATGGCTTAGGGACTTACTCAGGAGGTGATGTCAAATACTGCATTATTAACTTCCTGAGGTAACATAGTCATGTCTCCAACAAGACACTACAAATTCTTGGACTCCATTGCTCTAAACTACAATGACTTTTGGTTTCATATTCTAACCCAGCAGCTGAGTTTAGGAAAGTAGGTTCAGCTCCCCATTTTGACCAGAATTTACCAGCAGTGACTTATTAGATTAATTAAAATCTGTAATTGAGTATGACAATGATGTGAATCACATAGGAAACAGGCAAACAAAGAAGAGTGAATGTGGAGCTTGCTGAGAAACCAAGACACAACTGGCTCTTGTTAGAGCTTCTCTGGTGAAATCTCCATCAATATTGTGACTGCAGCTGAGGACACCAGGAAGCACTGCCCTGTTCCTGGTACCAAGCCCCTGTATCGGGGCTCCCATGGGAGCCAGGCTGTGAAGAAACATTCTACTCCCCATGGTACTGCCTGGGGAATATTATTTCATTTTGCAGGTATAGCTCACTTAGGATTAGTCCCTGAACAACAAAGAACCACGAGAAGAGAAGGCAAGGAAAATCTCCATCCAGAATGTGGCACATTTGAAGAGTTGGCACTTACCTTGCAAGGCATAGGTTTTTTAAAGGAGACTTCAGCTTGAGTCCAAACTCCCTTTGGAGAGTCCAAGACAGACCAGATTTTCTCTTGAACAACATGATTCTCCTCAAAGATATAAACTGCAAGAGTGCCACTCATTTTGAAAAACCCATATAAGGCATAGTAAAAACGCAGGCAAAACTGCAAGTTTCCTGGCAGGGTTGGGCCATACAGACGTCCAACGTACCCAGGCTGTGATGTAAACTTTGTATTCGACAACAAGTAATAACCTGCAAGGCAGCACAATTATTATTTCTAATATCCTATCAGCACAGCTGATTTGCTATTAAAGCAATTTCTGTTACTGCGTCAGACTTCAGTTACAAAAACAGTTTCAACTGGCAAGAAACAGATTATCACACTCTGACAGGAAATAACAAATTTTTTTACAAGCATCCTGTCTACTTCCAGCTAAAATGGCACATGGCTAAGTTACCAGAAATAAGCACTTTTCAAATTTGCCCTGAAAAATTCCCTGGACTGCTGGCCTCACTGGAAATCAAAGAATGGAAAGTAAGGCACAAGTCCTATTATTCTCTGCACAAAGTATAAAGAGGTGAGACTTTAGCACACATGATTAATAACCAAAGAAATGTCTGAGTTTCAGAACTTGTTAGCAATCCTTTCATTATGTGGCTTCACTACACAATATTTCAGTTTTTCCTTAGAAATGCCAACTATCCTAAGCCTGGAAGAGCCCAGTTTTCCTCTATAGTAAAAGCAATGCATTAAGCTCTTATTACATTTACTTGTGTATTTTTGTGGAATCATCCCTCCAGTGACTATAGAGCCATATAATGAAGATACTCTGATTTGCAGCCCTGCATGACTATTCAGTAGGTGACCTTCCCCCTTCACAGGTCGGGAAGCACAGCCAGGGTTCCAGGTAGCTCCAAGTTGTGTACGCTGATTTTTAATGGCAGAGTTGCAGTGAGGCAAACTAGCCAGTGTGCCAGTGACATTACTTAACAGAGTGAACATTGATACAATGGGTGAGTCTTTATACAACCATTTATATAACCTTTATATGTAGTTTGACTCTTCTAAGAAAAAGCAGTTTTGATTTACCAAACCCAGTAGTGTGATCTCCTGCTCTATACACATTACGCTTCACTTTCACCCTGCTCCATCCTGGGCCATCTTTCTGATCTTGGTAAAAATCACACAGATCTTCCTCAAAATTGCAGCCTGCATTG
The DNA here is from genome assembly GCA_035583155.1 of Acropternis orthonyx. Classification (NCBI taxonomy): domain Eukaryota; kingdom Metazoa; phylum Chordata; class Aves; order Passeriformes; family Rhinocryptidae; genus Acropternis; species Acropternis orthonyx. Next base: position 5,291,992 of record JAWWEU010000091.1, read on the forward strand.
GCAGGATTGAAAGGAGTTCCTGAAAGATAGATGCGTAAGTTCTGTTAGGAAGAGCACAGTGTTATAACCATAGGTATTTGAAGCAGAATGATGCCAAAGCATATTCTGATTCATCTTTCCTTGCTTTAGAGAAGATAAGCATGTGCAAAGATGTTATACATATATAGTGCAAAGTCACAATGAAATCAAACTATCAATTTTCTGTTGCAAGTTGGTCTTATATTCTTTTATTTTTGTTGGAGCCAGAAGGAAAACTCCTTCATGACCACTTTAAAATATAAATAAGCTACAGATACTAAGAGAAAATTCCTCTTTCAGGACATAATGCACAGAGACATTCAGACCATTTGTTTTCATCCTGCTCCTTCAGTCAAAAAATATTAGGACAAAATCAGCATGAATGTGTGTCTTTGTGTGCATAGATGTCATATTTTCATTTCAGTTTCCAAAGGGATAACTTTTGAACATCAACATTCAATAGGAAGAGCAGTTTTTAAAAGTCCTTTTGTAGTCATGTATAATGTGCATGCACATGCATGCTGTAAGTATGTAAGTAAAATATTTTTTAGTTCATGTACCAGCTCACAGCTATGAACCTCTGGAGCTTGCCTCACACATTTCAGCACTTCAGCAAAGAAATCTGAACCATTTATAGCAAAGTTGATTAAAAGCACCACTAAATACCACAGCCCTGCTGACGCCTCCCTCTTGACCTGCAGTAATGGAACTCACAGGTCAGAGATTGCTCTAGTCTGAAAAAAATGTCCCCTGGTGAATGGGTGCTGGTAAGTAAAACATTTCTACTTTAAAAGTATTGTCACTCTCTTATACCAGATGCTGGGGGAAGGAGGGGCACAACCCAAAACCATCACCCAAATTTTGGCTACATCAAGAGTCCAGATCCAGGACACCATGCACGTAACTCTCTAGCAGGACATGTGACCTCGTGGAGACAAAGAGACATTTCCCAGCAAGGGCAGGGACACAGGCTGTCATCTTCAGAAGAAAGAAAATTTTGGCTTTGGAGTGATGTCTGTGGTCTTTGCAGCATCAGACAGGCCAAATCTAAGCACTGTCTTACCGTGCCGCAGCTGTGGCCTCCCACCACTGCTTTCCTAGTTAAAGAAAATACAGCTGGAACACTACCAGGTCCAGGCAGCATTAAACCCATATTCTAATTTATTCTTTGCTGAGCAAATTTAATACGCTGGTATGTTTTGAACAAAACTTCCAGAAGAAATAATGAAAAAATTTAGAGCTGTTACATACACTGTTATGAATATATACGAATACAAAATCTCTTGCTTTTTAACAACAAGAAGAGGAATTCCCTACTCAGAAGACCTGAAGATGATAATAGAAGATAAGTCTGAAGGATCAGATAGTAAATGTTGTACTTCAACAAAATATAAAGTAAATTATTTGCATTCATTTCTCAAAAAGAAAAAAAACCCAACAACAAAACAAACCATCAAAAATTAGAGTTAGTAGGCACAGCTCTCGCTGAACCTATCATACTCAGAATAGATTATTAACCAGTCAGATTATATCTGAACTTCAACCATTGGGGCAGAAAATGCTGTAAAATTTATCCCATACCTCAACACATATAAGCCATCTGAAAATTAAAGCAGAAACCACAGATGAGCACACAGCTCCAATCCCTGGAATACTGCAAATATAACATAAGATTTTTGTTGCAAAACAAAGCAAAACCAAAACAGGTATTGGGGAGATAATGAAACAACCAGATTTACTCAGCCAGGAGTTGTGGATTACTAACATATGTCCAATCTACCTCCTTCTGCAATGATACTTCAGCAGTGGAGGCAGAGCTAACAGATACTCCAAGCAGATAAAAAAGGGCAAAATGCCCTCTTTTTCCCTGATCACTTAAAAGCATTAGCCAGAAAATTCAAACTTAAGACCAAATGAATAGGTGGGAAACCAGGAATCTACTTTTGACTAGTGTTAAGTGCCCCAGTAAGACCTCAGCAACCAGTACACAGCTACTTAAAAGGCTTCATTCACAAATGACATAGTCTTTTGTCCCAACTGTCTCTACAGCAAAGGTCACATGGATTCAGCTGATGTCTGCTTTTGTGAAACCCTAATAAAAACCCGATAGCCATGCCACTGTCTGAGATGAGTCACACGTCCTGGAGGAGTGAGGACAGGAAGGCAAGGCTCACATTTGGGCTCTGAAGAACACCTCAGGGCATACGGCAGGAAGAAGAATGCCTACACAGGCATAAATTAATAGCCCAGGACATTTTCTTCCTCATACCATCATACTTGGCGAAATCCACTCTCTCTTTCTGTGACAGGCCTGCAAGTGGTAATTTCTCAAAACTTGGACTGATGCAAATACAGCATCCACTTTGAAAACCCTGAAGCAAGATCTTTGGAACGGAAGCATTAAGGACTGGTTTCTGGATCAAATGAATGACTAGTGTTATCTGCTGCTATGCCACCAGAAGGAAGAGGAGCCCAATGACACTGGTCAGTTGAGAAGGTAACACCAAATATTGCAAATAATCACAGTTCAGAATGGAAAAGCAAAGGGGAAAACAAGGAAGGTAAACAGCAATAAGAGCTCATCGTACCTGTTTCATTGCTGCAGTAAACTGGAGAGAAAGAAATATCATCCAGGGCAACATAACCTCCCTTGGCACTGTTGAAAGCAACTTCAAATATTACCTAGAAATTATGATAAATTGTTATTCATCTGCCATATACTCAGCAATAAATTTAGTACACATCTTTGAAATACAGAATTCTGACTGGATGTCCCAGACACACTCCAGCACATCTCAGATGGGACTGTAAGTGTTGGTACAGATTAAATTACATTACTTATGAGGGATATAAATCAAGAGTCTGACCTTGGCACCAGGTCTTTGTTCACTCAAGGTCAAGGAAAAACCAAAGGGAACATAGCTCTTCTGCTGTTTTATGAAGCATCAGTTTTAAAGATGCAGTAAGGCTTCTGCCATGATATTATACAAAGCCAGTAGTCACAACCTTCAGACTGTACTGACTAGAACTACAAAGCTGCCTAATTATTACTGTACGTAGAATCTATCTGGATCAAGAGCTAAGAACCCCCTGTGTTCATTGCTCTGCTGTTCAAATATTAAGTTTTACTGTTTTCTGTGAACAGCCTCAGACACTCAAACTGTGACTTGGCATCAGTTGGCAGGGAAGATTTCCTTTACAAAATTTACTTAAGAACCAGAAAAGCTATTGCTGTGTTTTGTTTACCACAAAGATCAAACAATATTGTACTTATTCCACAGGGACATAATTTCCTCAGCTAAGTGGAGAACAGTCTATAACTCTTGAGGAAGTGCCTTACAATTTCTCTTAAGTATCAAAGCTCTGAGTTACAGGAAAACTTTGAAAAGGCATCTGAATCACAAGGCAAGGGACAAAACAAGGATATAAGGACAAATGCTTTCAGAGCAAGATCCTGTTCAGTGAAAGCAATGCCTGTGATGTCTTCCTTTTCGATGGGAGCCAAACTAGGAGAGCTATGAAAGAATTCTGAGCAATCTCCTTTAGCTGGATGAAATGAAGAGGAAGACGCTCTTGAAGCTACTGAAGAAATTATATGAAAGGTTTAATCTTATTTCTATAAAATTATCTTCAAAATAATTACTGTGATGGATTACACAAAAAATCTTTAAGTAGATTAAAGGCTCATGTAGCTCAGTATCTTTTTTCCAATAGAGTGCATCTACAGAGAGAACTGAAGATAACAACAGGCTTTCAGTATATCTTCCCTCACATTACATTGCTGATGGATTCTTTCTTTTCCATTAATTTTTCTAATTAATTTTTTAATTTACACGAATAATGGCATCCATAGTATGCTGTGGAAGTGAGTTCTACAGATATGTCATATAAGAAAAAATCCTCAGTTTGGTTTATTTTAAAACTGTTACCTGATAACTAAGAATTTCGAACAGCAATGTAAATTATGAGAAAAAGGGTAGTTATCTTTGCTGTATCATTTATGACTTTTAAGAACCTCTACCATATTCTATTTCAATCTGTTTTTTAAGGGCTGAAAACTGAGATTTCATTAATGTAACTTCTCCGTACTTTTGATTATCTGCATCTCTCCCTCTTGTAGTTCTAGGATAGTCTTTTTTAATTGAGAGGGCTCAAGTTGCATGCTCTGCTGAACATTACAGTACTCTGTGCATTCATCCAGTGGTACAACATCCTCTGTTTTTATTTTTACTCCAATACAGATAGTTTCTGAAATTCTGCATGTTATTTAGAATGCCACTGAAAAACGAGAGGGTATTTTCACAAAACTAACCACAGTAATGCCAAGCTATAAGTGATCATTAATTTCCACTGATAGTCCTCTTACTTTGTAGTTATTTAATCTGTAATTCACTTACCATTCAGTATTATGATGCTTTATCAGAGCTACTCTCCTTTCCCTTGAAGTCTGATGATTGAAATGTGTGACTTGATCAATGACTTTTAAGAGTATAAAAGGGCTATGTTATGAAAATTAGGTTTACCTCTAAAAATTTCTGAAAATCTGCAGGCTTATGATGAATTAGCAAATAACTTAGGTGGAATTAAAGCAAGTAGAAAGAATGTATTTGTAATCCTGGTATCAGAAGTACATACATAGCGAGAAAGTATATAGTGTGAGTGTATATATATATATAAAATCACATATGTATGTATAAAATATACATGGTATGTATGTATGTATGCAAATAATACATATACACTGTTTATTTCAATCTTCTAAGTTTTGGATATTTTTTTGTAAACACTAGGGAATAAAAAATTTAATTTCTTTCTGATATTCTTGAAAGTCGTTATAGTAACCATATTGATAGCTGTCTTTCACATGTAAGGACTACTATTAGAACCCAAATTTGGACTCTACTTCATGAATGGCAGGATATCATATTAAGGTAGAGAATAGACCTCAAATATTTTTATATTTTTCTTCTTCAGTGCATTATTTTATGATCCTCAGCATCTTCAAAAATGGATCGTGGAGTCACAGAAATATGGGACTGAGAGAACATTGACTTATTTAGTCACAACTGAAAACCTCACATCAGTAGGATTCAACAACCTCTCAAGGTATTCTGATCAAGCATTGCAACACCCAATTTCAAAATCAAGCACGAGTATGGAAAATGATCCCTCTTTGACTCTGATGCATAGGATCAAGGAAACCACAGGTCAGCAGCATCTTTATAACCATCTTTCAGATGGTCATTGCCATGCGCCTGGGTTAGCCTGAGTTGGCACTCATGTCCAAGGCAACCTGGAAGTCACAGCTTGACTGTACGGGAATTGCTTTACCTCCATGGGATACGGTGCATTGAACTCAACTTCTGCAAGTGCCCAGTCCACACTCGGTGCAGTGTCTGTTTTCCAGATCTCTTCATAAAAGCCACTCACATCTCTCAAGTAAACAGTAAAAACAATGCTGCTCTCCTGCTTAAGCTGGTAATAAAAAGATAAGCAGCCAGACATTGGCGCCGTGGTCGTTGGTGCGATTAGCTGGGCCACTTCCTGAAAGTGTTTGACATAAACAGAGTCCACATACATGTAGTGACCTATGAGTAGAAAAGAAACCTTATGTAAGGACACGTTTTAAAGGACACTACTGTAAGTAATGTGCTTTAAAGAGTGTCACAGTATCTCACAGTATCTCACAGTATCAGGAGATGAACAGGGACTAGACAAGCAGCTTAGACTATGGCCTAGACAACAATGGTTGCTTCTAGGAAATTTTAGTAATTCTAGAAGATTTTTTTCTTCTTTCCTCCTACATGCAACATGAAGTTGTTTGGCTAAGATACCACTGGCAAAATAGTCAGTCTCAGCTCTTTCTTAAGTCTTTGTTATTACCATAAATAATATGTTCATTTGTATTTATTTATATTTGTATTTGAAAAGTAATAAACTCTAAATTTTGGGACACATTCATAAACGGAAAAATGTGTAACTGTGTAAATTCTCTGCCTCTCAACACCTAAATATAGTATTTAGACTTTTTCTAGTGCAGCTTTTACTGAGGAAAACAAAGGAAATCAACAAGATTATAAATCATGTGTTTTCTCACATTTTACACAGTAGTTCATTTAATATATCAAATTAATTGGCAAATAACCTTTAATCTGCATATTTCACTGCTTGTATAATTCTGCTTGGGCTATCTAAGATTTGGTTTATAAATGTCTTATCTTCACTGAATAGACTGGAGTATTTCTGTAAAAAACTTTTTGTTAAAAAAGACTTTGGTAAACAGAAAAATGCATTACACATGAGTAGACTCCCTCCCCCTCAACAGCCAATATGACCTGCAGGCTTTCCAAAGGGTACAGCTTCTAAGACTTTGATTTTGGGAGAGTGATCTCAATTTAAACAGGACACATCCATGTTAATGAACATACTGTGCATCTGTAGCTTTATTTCTATGCTCCCACAAACACAGCACCAAACAGTGTAGGATGAACCCAAAAATGGTTCTTCACAAGTAGAAAGTTTAGAGGAGCAGGAAATGTCAAACTGGCAGGGTACTTCTGCACAGACACTTCAAACTGTGCCATTAGGTTTGTATGGGCAGCACTACATTAATTAGCTCATAGTGTTCTCAGACTTGCAGATGTCACTTCTCAGTTCACTGGAAGGGGGGGAAAGGGCTTGCTTGGCTGTGGGTCTCCTCCAGTTTGCCCATTGCGAGGGGACAAGTGGCTTCAGCGATACTTGCCTGAGAAGTCCTCAGCTTCACTTTTGCTCTACAGTTTAAGCACCTTTAATAGCTTAGCTGTGATCACCCTGGCTGATGCACCTCCACAGCCCAATCCTTGCAAAAAGAAAGCTCTTCAGTGACTTCAGGCGTCTTGAGGTGTTCTCAGTCAACAAGTCAGTAGGAAGGGTTTGGTGTGCCATAGAAACACTGTGGCTACAAGAAAACAGATTCCTCCCAGTTGGCAGCATTTCCTGTCACATTACTTATTTAAATTGATCCACTGTCTGCTGTTGAAGCTGTGGTGAGTTAAATTTCCATCAAAATTTTACCAGCACTTAGGTGCTGTGGGGTGATGCAGGGACGGAGTTGCACTCTGTACTCAACTCACACAATTGTGAAATAAATAAAAAGGCACAGCGGCATGAGTTAAGGAAAGAGATCAACCCTGCTTTTCATGATGTGATTCCTTTCACTGTCACAAGCACCACTCTGTCCAAGACACACAGTGTGCTACAGCAGCCAGATGTACTGATCATCACCTGCTGTGGTACTTCGTGCAAAGATGAAGTTATTTCCCAACCCGTCTCCATGGCTATGTAAAAAGCTCTCCTTTCAGCAAGGTGTCCAGGCAAGGATTTCAAACAAGGCAAGTGCCAAAATTCCTGTAAGTCTTTACACCATTCTGCCTCTGAGGGGCTGTACTAACAGCACCATATTTGACTGAAAGAAACAAATACTACTAAACTGTGCAATTTAACCCAAGATTTTCCAAGCATGTTTCATTCCCTTAGTTTCCCTACTCAACCTTCTCAATACCCGTTGGAAAGAAAACCCCTGCCAGATGTACAGAACAGTGGTACAAGAATCTAAACCTTAGTGTGGTACATATTTCTAAAATACACGGGTGAATATTCCCCCTCTCCATCCAAAATTTTACCCTTACTCTGAGTACTTCTGAATCCTAGCAAAGAGCATAACAAGCTTATTATAAAGCTTACAGGAAATTTTGTGTGACCTTCTACATGTTCCCCCCAATTTTTTTCTAATCCCTTTTTTCCCCGCTAAACCATTCCTACCACCCCACCCCTTTCAATGCTGGGAGAAAAGAAAGAAGTCACATAAAAATAACACGCAGAATGAGAGTCATACATGAATCACAGACTCAGATTTTTCCACTACACTTCTGCTCTACATTTGTTGCTTACCCAGTGCACTGTCAAGTGTGTGGTCTTTGGGGAGGATAGACTGAGAACTGCGAATGTTCCCTCCACCAACAAACCAGTTGACATTGGGATTCCAGCGGTTCATGAAGCCACAAAGATGATTTTCTTCAAAGTCACATTCTGCAATTTTAGACACCACCATCAGAGTGCACACATTTTCATTACAGAAGTGACAAGAGCAAATGGCTAAGCACTGCCCTCACTCACATATGGCAGTGCAGATAACACCTATATTTATAAAACTGGACATAGCACTTTAGAGCTCATAATAAATAAAAGCAAACTTTGCCACTATTTTTGATGATATTTTGATAAAATTTTCATTTTCATCCTCTTTGTCAATATAGGACTGCTGTAGTTTAGAACCAAATAAAGCAGATTTAAAATATACTCCTTCGTAGTATTAAATAATCAGAGCAGAACAATCACTTGTAAATTAGGGATGGCTAGAAATCAGCATTGGTATTTCATAACAGTAATACAACTGCTTTGTTTCCTTCACAGACCCAAAGAATTGTGACAGTTTTGTTGAACTCCAACAGAGCTCTCCAGAAATCCAAAGGTCTCCCAGGCTTCTAGACACTGAAATTTTTGAACTTCGTTAGCAGTTTTTGGCAAATATCACGAGGAAATAGCAGTAAGTGTAAATATCAAGAGAGTTTTGGCTCTGCAGCCTGCAAGATGCCACTGCAAGGAAGCATGAGCAGACAGACAGCAGAAATAATATTGCAGCTGTTATGTCTAATATTTGCAGCAGGGCAAAGTCTTTTAAATCTAACACTTATCCCTGCTTGAACAATAAATAACTTTAGAATGCATTATTTTTTATGATATGTCTGTGTATATCATAAACATGGGTTAAAAAAAACCCACTTATTACTGTGTGCACCGTTAGCTTAACAATCATCTATATTGAATATGGCAGTCAATAAGGAAAAAGGCATTATCTTTTCCCTAAACCCAGACTTTTAATCCAGCTTTAAAACTGCCAACAAGGCATTTTTTTCTATACAAAGAATGTAGAGGTTGAGCAGAGAGCACTTACCAATACAATATCCAGGAGTTATTTTGATTTCAAAAATTGCTATACTGTCAGATTTATCTTGACCCATTTCACCTTCCAGTACAAGCTGCAAAATATAAACCAAACTGTAAATTTTAGGTTTTCATTACCCTGAACATTTAAACAAGATAAACAGGAGAATGGATTAAATATATGTGGGGGGCTCATCATCCTTAAAGTCAGGAGAGGTGCTTTTGTTGAAACAGCTTGGCAGAATGCATTAAAGACAGATCCAATGCTCTTCCTTGAGCACAGAAGACACACTGAAGGACAATGAGAAAAGGCAAAAACATTCCCATGCTTCACTTAAGAGCCATGAACTCCATATTCATCAGTTGTGGTTATGCAAGATGTTATTATGAGTGATGTGACATGATGGGTTTTGGGTAGAAATACTCTCCTGTCAGCATTTGACTCCTTCCTGAAAGGCACAGAGGGCAGAAATTAGTGAGTGCAGCTGCAGACCAAGGACTGGGGAGGTCCCATATCTGCTACGTGGCATCAGCAGCTCCACAGGGGTGCCAGAAGGTGAGCCATCCTCACTGTGGGGCTCAGCCAGCCGTGAGTTCCCGTGAGCCACTCCACACATTTGCTGGTCACAGCACTGCCTCCTGCCAGCTCTGCTCACGGGTGCTAGGGACACAGGGGTCAACTGACTGATGTGTTGCCAGCCTGAGAGACGAAAGCCAAGATTGGGGCTCAAAATAGTTTGAATATGTCAAAAAAGCAGTCTGTACACCGCAACATATGCACCAGAAAGTCTGTGGCATCTTCTGAAATTGGGCTTACCTTGTACTTCTTGGTGCTGTTCAGTAAATCTAAGCTAGCTATGAGCCAGCTGTCTGATGGCTCCTTGGCTGACCACAGCAAACGATCAAAACTTTCTCCTTCCTGCCTCAGGTACAGGTTGAGCCTGGTGGGATCAGGTGAAGTCTCTGAAGTCGTTGCTATCTGATAAATCAGTCTGACACAGCTCCACTCCTCAGAGTACAGATCAGGGCTGTACAGAATTGCTTTCTCACCCTCATAAGATGTATCCACAGAAATGTAATGTCCTGAGAACAGACACACATCAGAATAATAAATGTCAGAGGCTTTGTTTTTGCATCCCTGGAAAAAGTACTTATTTAGAAAGGAATGATAGTTCTGGAGCTAGGTCAGAAGACTGAATCATTTAACCTTTTGATATCCTACTGTACTCACACAAATTACTTCATGTATCTTAAAGCTTTTAACCACAATTTTTAAACTATTGGAAATCTTAAGAGAAAGATGTTGTATCAGCAAAAAGCAGATTATTAAGTAAGTATTACCCTCTGGAACTGATAGCTCTAGATAGATGATTTGATGGACAAGATAATTTACACGTGCAGAAATATTTTGTAAGGATATTTGGTTGCTTTATAGATCAAAGCTTTTTAATTTACTTTAAATTTTAAAACAATACATAAAACAAGACATTGCAGCTAAAAACTTCCAAAGTACTTTTGGTTTCAAAGAATAAAACTAGAAAGACACTCTTATGTAGTAGAATTAATGTGTACAGACCTGCTGTTTCAAAAACGTGTAAATGTAAAGCAACACTGAAACATATCAGCAGTCCCAATCAGATTATTTCAAAATTACTCTCTGGAGCAGGGTCTAAACCACAACCTTCTCTATAAAAATTAAAGAAATCATAGAACCACAGAATATTCTGAGTTGGAAGGGATCCAGAAGAACTATCCAGTCCAACTCGAAGCTAAAAATGCACAAGGAGGCAAAAGAGTGCAAAAGAAATAACATGCAGAAAGAGGTGGCAACAGTAAAATAAATTGCAGTGAAACAAGTGTGGTCCTGGAGGCTTTCTTAAGACATCAAAATCAAGATCAGAAGAGTAAACTGGAATATAGGAGTCACAGAAACCAGAAATGCAATGTCAGAAACAAGCAAAATATAGAGAGAAAGAAAATTTAAAAATGAAAATAAAATTCCAAAACACCACAAAACAAAAAAACCAAATACAAGATAGGACACCCATGTTTGAGGCACTGTCCCACAGACAATGAGGAAAAGGATCCTTCTCACCTAGTGTCAGTGATAATTAGACAAATTCCATTTCTGATACTAACTCTCAACAGCTGAGCTGCAAGCACAAGCCAGAAGTGCTGTCAGGGTCTGTGTCAAGTCAGCCCTTCACCCAGCAGCACGTCACACTTATCCTTTTTTAAGTGCCCAGAGCACGTATTTCTTCTTCTGTAATCTCATCTCATCAGACCACAGAGCTTGTCTTAGTTTTCACATATATGTGTGACATATATATCTGTGTGACTTGGAAACTTCAGCAGCTGCACTGATGTTAGATACACTGCTTGCATTTGAGACATATCCTGCCCTCTCAAATCCTGCCTCAGCCCTCCAACTCTCCCAAGCCACCCTGACGTTGCTTCCTGAGAGCCCCTCTGTTGTCTTTTCAAAAGTATTCTCTCTAATGGGAAAAAATCATCCGTGTGAACAGTCACCACCCTCTCGAGGCAAGGAGCAGGTACAGATCTGCTCAACGAGGTTCCCAAAGTCCTCTCCCATACATGCCCGGGAAGATGCCAGGAACAGCCAGCCACTCCGACAACACCCGATTCTTTGGCAGAGCACGTTACAGCATCTCCCTGCATCTGCTCTCTCTCACAGGCAGACAGTGCTCAGCGACCCATTCGTACCGTAGGTTTTGTTTAACACATGTAAGATAAATGACTGCTAGGAGGTAGCTGCAGCCCTAAGCAGTGTAAGGCACCATGCAAACACAGAAAACTGCATTTTCTTTCCCTTTTTAGGGAATGGAATTTTTTTCGCCTCTTATCATCATAATTTCTTTTTTTATCCACTCTCTGGTTTTATTCTATTGGGGAAAGACACAAAATCACTGGTTAAGTGCAAGTAACTTGTTACTGCATCAGCATTTGAAAGAAAAATAAACATGGGAATAAATACTTAAAAATAGGTCCCTAGTGTGCATGCCAAATACTTAATCTGCCACTACATAAAATGTGAATTTATGAAACATCCACTTTCATACATATACATTAGTTCACAAGAGTTAGCACTCACAGCATTTATTTACTGGCATGTGCCAGTCCAAGGTATGCATGTTTTTTTCCACAGGAAGATAGAGGAAAATCACCAAGGCTCCATCAGAAGTTGAATGCTTCTGGGACATCTTTTAAAATTTGTGTCAGTGTGAATATCCTATTCAGATAAAGAATCTACGTTTTTAGGCTAGTCTGAATTTGGATCATTTTACTTACAAAAAAAACGACAATTCAGAATCCATGCCTGCAATTTCAGTCCAGATTTCAGCCCTATTTTTGTCTGCAGTTTGAGAGAAACCCCATAGGAAACAGATCTTTCTTATAATAGTAATCTTTTTTCTTTCCTTTTTTTTGGTCCAGAAATAAATTGTTGTTGATATAGGAAAATACATTCACATGAAGACCTCAAATTACCAGCTATGAGTCTTAAATGGCTCCATGGTTTTAAGACTTAATTAAAAGTAGACTAAGGTTCTTCTATAAAAATAGTGGTTTAAAAGAAAACCTCTTAAAATTTTCAGTTGTGATGATTATGTTGCTGTAACCTTGACTCTGTGTTCTCTGTGTGCTGTACACTTGCTCTCACTTGGTCTCATTCCTCCAGCCTAATAATTTTAGCATCTTTTGAAAGTTTAACTGCATATTTGGCTCCACTGAAATCAATGTGAGCACTGATGGAGAGCTTTGTGGGTAAGTTCAAATGCTTTGCTAATCAGGATCAGGGAGCCTGGCACTTGGCAGTACCAAGCACAGAAAGTGCTAACGTTAAACTTTTTCCAAATGAATGCCGGCATTGACTAAATGGCCATTACCCTAAACTGTATTTCAGTCATAGCAACGACATGCCGTAGCTGCAGAAAGGAAGGTCTCACAATGCAGACCTCAAGGGCTGACACAGAGTAATTGTGAGGGCAAATCAATGCAAAGAGAGGGTTCTTTGGAGTAAAGAAGCAGACAACTTTCCATACTTGTTTGTGGGAGTAACAGAAGGTTATTTACCAGTCTGTGAAGGATTTGATGAATGCACAGTGCTGTAGTCTGAAATCTTCCATTGAAAATGTAACATGCAGCTTCATTTTGCAGCATGGCACAATCCTTTTGCAAATCCCTATGGAACTTAATTTAGAGCAGTCACACAGGAGTTACCATGAGAGGGCTCCTCTTCAAAATCACAGGAAAGCAAAAGAGAGGTAGTCACAAAACTCCAGGAAAAGCCTGATGACACAGAAAAAAAAGCATGCAACTTCTGGCAATTACTTGCTCAGGGGGTAGATGAAGCCCTAAGCAGTGTACGGCGCTGTGGAAATACAGGAAAACTGCACTTTATTTTCCATTTTCTGACTGCCATGATTGTTTCAGTATCATGGAGAGTGGCTTGGCAACTACATCAGCTAATTCCCTCAGGACCCTGGGATGCATCTCATCATGCCCCATAGACTTTTGTGGGCTTAAATTCCTCAGATGGCCACAAACCTGATTATCTCTTATAGAGGGAGAGACCTGGCTCCTCCAGCCCCCTTTTTACAGTCCATCCACTTGAGAGCTGTAAGGAAGAGAGGTTACCAGTGCAGGTTGAGGCAAAAAATTGTTGAGTTCCTCAGTCTTCTCATTCTTGTTACCAGTTTGCCACCCTTGCTTATTGAGGGGGTAAACACTTTCTTTGACCTTTCTTTTCTGGTTGACACTCCTATAGAAGCCCTTCTTGTTATTCTTTGTGACTTTTGTAAAGTTCAGCTGCAGTTTTGCCTTGGCCTTCCTCATTCCACCCCTACACAACTGGGCTGTATCTGTATACTCTTCCCAGGATACCTGTCCCTGCTTCCACTGCCTGTGGATTTCTTTCTCACCCTTTAGTTTGACCAGCAGGTCCGGACTCAGCCATGCCAGTCTTGTGCCTTCCTTGGCCAAACTTTTGTTTCTGGGGATTGCTAGTTCTTGTGCTCTAGAGAAAGCATCCTTAAATATCTGCCAGATCTCTTCTGCTCCCTTGTCCCTCCATAGCAGCTTCCTAGGGGGTTCTACTGACTAACTCCTCGACAACCTGGAAGCTTACTTTCCTAAAATTCATGGT